>JAGFZM010001016.1:176020-216216 GCA_017657215.1 Limnothrissa miodon | reverse complement strand
AAATCAGAACAGGGCCATCTCTGGAGGCCTTCAAAAAGCTCTTAAAGACCCAGCTATTCAGAGAACATCTTCTATCCTAGCACTAAAATGAACTGAAGCACTATCCCTTAGCACTATGCTCCTTAAGGTTTCTGCTATGTAGCTTGATTGTTATCCTCGTTTTGTAAGTCGCTTTGGATAAAAGCGTCTGCTAAATGCATAAATGTAAATGTAAATGTGGATACAGCACTTGCAATGTTCAGCAGTGCGGACCACCTCCAATAGAATGCAGTGCAATACAATGCAATACAGCGGTCTTTAGAGGGAGCTCGAGAGAGAAAAAAACAGAATGTTGCTTAGCCCTTCTTTAAAGACCTGGGAAGGTTACAGGGATGCATATATAGCCTATACTTCAGTGTAAAATATATATCAAATAACAATGAAATGGAGAGCTGCAGTTTAATTATTTGGATTATGTGGATAACAAATGTTCCAAATATTATATTAATATGAATCATTATGCCTGTTGCCAGTCTACAGTAGGTAGGAAGTGCAAGGCAAAAGGACATAGTATAGTGCAGTGGTCACCAACCCGTCGATCTTAAAGCCTTTTCTAGTAGATCTCTTGTGCTCTGGCAAAATCACAGAAAATGTAGACCTATGGAAGTAGATTTCATTAATTTTATGGGAGCGCAGTAAAACTGTAGTACCAAGAACAACCACTGCATGGGTTTCAATGTCCAAATGGCGCTGTGTACTGTGCCCCTACTGGCGCTGTGTACTCCAAAAGAGAACGAAGAAGTCCCAATAAACCCACGCTAAAAATCCACACATTGTCTGTTAGAAATACAATAATTCGTGTGAGATTTTATTTACACTACTGTTGGTCGATCTTGTAGTTGCCTAAGTGGGAGCAAGGTGATCTTTGGACAAAAAAGGTTGGAGGCCACTGGTATAGTGTGTGTCTGTGTGTTTGTGTGTATGTAGGGGGGTGGGTGTTCACTAAGGGCTGCATTTAGATAGGTACAGTATAGGGGGCAGGGGTTCAAGTTTAACTTGAACTTTTCTTTAAAAGTTGAGAAAAAGGCACTAGTCATTTGTAAAAAAAAAAAAAGGCCATAGCATTGTTCAGTTTTAGCGACGTGTCTGTGATTGGTCATACAATAGCATTACTCAGATTAAAAGACATCTGCTTCGTCCTGATCCCATAGGATTGAGTGCAGTCTATCAGTCATGCCCAGACTATATCATTGGATATTTTTGGATGGTTGTTCACTCTAGATATTCTTAAAATATTTTCACATTTTTACAACCACAGAACAGCCCTTCGAAGCATTTCAGAAATGTAGGTTCTATTTTATTCCCATACTGTTTTCGCTACCTTGAAGCCATGAATAATATATGCCATAAATTTACTCACAGTATTTAAACTGCCAGCATAAAGTCAGAGCTGTAGCCTTCAGTATGAAGAGATCTTATATGGCCCTGCATTACGTCTGTTTGTCTACTTTATCAAAACAAAATATGTCTTCCACATTTACGATACTGTAAGTTGGGTATGAACGTTGAGTCATGTCTTGAGTCATGGAAAAGACATGGATGCTTTGTGCGCACAACACTGCTATGAAGGTGTTCTGTAGTCGCCCTCGGAATGATTCAAGTAACCACAGGCCAAAGCACTGCAAGCCCCGGCCAGCTACTGTTACTGTACCATATGGAGGTTCGACTGGGCGCTGTGGTGCTCGGTACTGCCACACATGGCAGGAAATGGAATTATTAGATTGGGCGTGCAAAGAAGTTTATTCACTAGGCCACTACTGCCACAAAAGATAAACATCTCTGCAGCCTAAAACATATAACAATAATTTATGTGAAATGACTGCACTTTTTTCCCGGTCTTGTTGAAGATCATTGTTAGATACTTTACCATGAAATCTTTACCATGAAAAAATTGCTTTAGAATGAAGACTAGATAAAACAGCCATGTTGTTGTTGTGCCCAAACAGAATGCTCTTTATTCCACAGGTTCAAGTCTCTAGTTTACTAAATGGTCTACATGGAAGCAAGCATGCTGTATGTAGATATAGATAAGATATCTGTGGTTAGATATAGTATAGTATAGAATAAGATAATTATTTTGTTAGTTTTGAACTTTGAATTGTTTGATGTTTGGGCTGCTGCTAAATCGAGCCCTACTGAGAGACAGTAGCCTACAAATGTGGCTGTGCACTGCTACACAAAACCTCTCATGTTTCATGCCCTACAACTCACTCTCTCTCTCTCCCCTAATAGCACCTGTGTCCCAAAGCCTGACCACTCCTCCCTGAATGGACTGCCATCAGCTTCATAGGAGACTCTTGCACCAGGCTGCAACTGACTCCTTCCACTACCGCAATCCACTCCCCCTCCCCACCATTTTCTCACTCTTTGACATCGTGTCAGGCTGCTACTATACTGTCATACTATGCTTCTGACAATCTATGACTTTGTGCATTTGTGCGATAACGATAGACCTTTACAGATGTGAGACTATATATCTTGGAATTATTAGGATGCCCAATCAACTGAGTGACTGCTAGTTGCAAAACGTTTGCATGCACCATGTGGTTCTACCCAAGGTTTCTTCCAAGACTGCAGATAACAAAAAAAATGGAAGCTTTTTTTTTTGCCCCTATTGCTCATGGGTGCTGTTGGCTGTCAAGCGTTGCAGGACAAGATTATTGTAGGCCTATAAGGCAATGTATGAATAAAATTGAATTGACTTGAATGAATCCTGCTTATATCACATTTCCCCTGACATTGCTTATGAATGACCAAACACCTGGAACATCTGGTACCACAATCCCCATTATTGATGTGCTGTATGTATTAGTCTGTGCTGTGTGCTTCGGCTCAGATTCATTGGTGTTATCTTTGCTTTGGTCAGACTTGTTTATTCTATAGAACTGTGTGTATGTTTTTGTATGCAAGTATGAAATAGATTTTTATGATGTCTTGACTGTACTCTGCTGCTTATCCAACCCAGCCCCCGAGCAGCCTGCATGCCCACTGACAAAATTCCTGTTTTAAAGTGTGCAGTGTTTATCCTTGAGAACGTACAGCATTCTGGCAGCTAAATAGGGCAGGTAGAGAACTGGTTAAATATTTTTTAATAGTATCTGTCGCTTTTACTTTCTCCTCTCCACTACACTAATCACACAAACTACTACACCACAACAAAGCATACAAATATTGTTCTGAGGTAACCCACCGCCTTGTTTAGTTACAGCAGGCTAAGACAATCCAACCTTAGGAGTTTATTCTTGTCCCTCTTTTTCTCTCTCATCACCATCTTTAAATAAACAACAGAGCTAGAAAAACAGGTGACTCTACCCATGTAAATGAAACATTAGGCTAATTGTTCTGTTTAACATGTGGGAAGATGAGACTGTATGATTCCAGAACTTTCCTAGCCTGCTTGCACTGCCTCCCTAGGAGCCCCAAGCCCGAATCCATGAGTGCAACATTTAAATTGGGAGTGACAAAAAAAACACGGGGCGTCCCGGGATGCCCACGAGCCTAAGTCTGTGAGTGCAACATTTAAATTGGGAGTGACAAAATGGGTTGCCACGGGGACCGAGGTGTCATATCCCCCTAGTCCCAAGCCAAACGCCGCCCCGGGAGGGTTAAAGAAATTGAACCCAAAATGATGATAAAGATGTTTTCCTTTTAAAAATCACGCAGACAACTCTGTATATCCTTATCTTTTGAACTTCACATTCATGTTTTTACTTTTTCTTTGAACTTTTTGTTTTTGTTGTAATACATGAAAAGAAAGTGTCCTTTTCATCTCAGCAGGAGTGCTTTTTGAAGAAACATCTTTAAAAAACATCTTGTTCCAAAACTCTACACAGAATTGCATCATGAGAACCAAATGCAGGCTTGAGACAGTCCAGTTTAGGGGTGCATAGGTGCAAGTGGTTCCAGTGTGATATCAGAATCCAAGTGCCATCGGGGACAGAGGTTTGAAACCTGTTCCTGTTTCAAAGCTTGTTCCTTTCTCCCATTTAATTCCTGCATCTCTTCTCTTCCTGTCTGAATAAAGGCAAAAGGCCCAGATGCCTAAAACGCTGCTGTACTTTAAAAAGAAATAGTTACTGTTGGTGCAACAACCTGGAGCACTCCAAAGCCCTGAGTGTGGAAGCTCGCCAAATGTGATTTCACTGCAGCAAGATCAGAGCCCTGCATACTCTGGGTGAACACTATAAGGGGATATGACAGCGCTAGTGTATGTTCTACCAGGAAGACTCATAGCTGTTGCGTCATACTGTAGATTGCTTATCCAATGACATGTTCCCTCGTCCTATAAAGTCTTTTCTAACATCCCTGCTCTTTCTGCTCTAGGTGGCAAAATCTCGCCCCATCACCGCCAGTTGGAGTCCTGTCCAGGGGTAGGCTCCGCCCTTGCCCTACGAAACCAGGCAGGATCTTCTGGGCTCAGATGTTCAATATTCTGGACGATGGACAGCACTTTTCTCTGAGTCTTTCTGGAAGAATGAGGTTCCTTGTGTGAACAGAGCCCTGAAATGCCTGGTGACCACCACAAGTTCTATCTTCCATCCCCATGGTCTGTTATTACATCAGCGTGACTCAACACCACAAAAAGCGTGCAAGTCTTTCTTCTTACATTTGTTTGTTTTTCTTTCAGGTACACAGTTGCAGGGAATGAAATCCGACAGATCCTATTTACATGACACAGTTTTAATATCTCTGAGGGAACTGCTGCCTCAGCTTACTCCAGTCCCACTGGGCTTTTCACTTCAAACACCTGACAGATTGACATCTCTCACATTGTCGCCGTCTCTTAACAAAAACAGCACACACCCACACACACACATAAAAAAAAACAGGTAATTATGTTTTTCATTGTTTCTGACACATTCTTTTGTTCTCTCAATCTCACAAGAGATCTCTCTTTGTTTGTGCGATAACGATTCCTGCGTCAGCCAGGATGATGAGAGGCTGGAGCGAAGCCTTATTAGATGTGGCCGCGTGTTTACACAGCAGGCTAACCTCTTGCTGCTGCGTTAACCACTGCCCAAAATGAGACTTCATTTCATTCCATTACAATCACATAGTGGTTGACTGTAAACACAATAAACAGATAAAATGGCTTTGCACTGAGCTCTAAGGGATGCCAATGAGAATATTATGATGCAAGACAGAAGGTGCCGACTGCTTGTGACAACACACACACACACACACACACACACACAAAACAGAAACCTAGTTAGAGATGTGCATAAACTAATCTAGAAAACATTGCTATAACAGACTGCATTAATGACAGACTGCAGTCCGTACTGAACAGTTTTCACGGCTTTGGCATCTGTGCAAAACCAACTCTGAAAAGCGAACCCAACGACAGCACAGGAGGAAAGCGCAGAGTTCCTCCCTTTAGGAAAAGAAGCATTATCCAAAGCAGCCAGATTGTGAGCTCTGGACAGAGATTTACATAAATGCTACACTGCAGAGGCAAATCCTATCTTTCTCAGGCTATTATTACACACACACACACACACACACACACACACACACACACACACACACAGATGGCAGCTTTTGGAAACAGCCTGCTCAAAAGACAGCTAAAATAACAAAAAATCTGTGCCATCATAATCACCTCAGGACAACAACAGAGCCCGTGTAGTTTGCCAAGACCTTCCCAGTCTTTTTCTTCTTCTGTCGCTAGGGCTTTTTCCCTCGGTGGGCTGCCATTTTTCTAACTCAAGGGCAAGCCAGCGCTCTTACTCTGAAGCCCCCCTCCCCCCACACACACACACCCCCCACCACCACCACCTCACCCCCTTTACTCTGGCGTCTGCACTGCACTGTGTCCACAGGCTCAGCGCGGGCCAGGAGGCAGCCTTGGTTCAAGTGGGCTACAAGACAATTTGCCTCCCCACAAGGGAAATCAGATGAACTTTGGAAAAGAGACAAAAGCCTGACCCACTGTCCTTCGAGACATCTGGAGGAATGCTGAGAGAAATAGGGTGTGGATACGCACACACACACACACACACACAAACGCACACACAAACACACACACACATAAACACACACATATAAACACAAACACACACAGACACACAGCCTCATGCTCAGACAAGGAAAAATACACGTCCACAAACACACCGCATACACACCCATTTCTGGATGTCGTACGCATTCAGGTCAGATGTATATGCCTCCCAATTCAGCGGAGCGAACACTCAGGCATTAAAAACAATTCCGGTTCTGTAACATTAAAAAGTCAAGGCGTGTCTGTGCTCATCCCTGGACCAATGGACTGATGGGGTGAGTACAATAGACATGGAGAGAACACAAGGCGGCCTCTGCATGACCCCGTACGTTCTAATGAATAACAGCTGTAGAACATTCTCACAGCAGGAACTACAGAACTCTCCACTCAAGTCTGGCTGCAGAAAAAGGCTGAAGTTGGAGTCAGAGATGAGCCAGTGCTGACTGCAGGAATATAGGATGCATCTGCAGGACATGCGAAGGATGCACTTAATAGCTTTGTGGTGGCAGTCAATGGTGTTATTAACTCATCCATCACAAAGAGATGTACGGTTTGAATTCAAAAGAACAATAAATCAAGTCATGAATCATGAAACCTTTCTCTCCTGTTATTGTACTGGACAGGACAGGCCATGGTTAACACTTGCCTGGTTTCTTCTGTCTAACATTTACCGACAAACACATTGCAATCCCTAATTTAGTTAAATACATTTGGTTTACACAAAACTTCATTAACACACCTACTCACACACACACACACACACTCTAGCCTCTCTGAGCCCTCTATATCCTGTCCACCAGCCTAAACACACACACACACACACACATACACACACACATATCAAACAGCCTCCCCTAAGCCCTGCGAAAGTTACCCACACTCTTCTTCAGCCCTAATACACACACACACACACACACACACACACACACACACACACACACAAAGATTGTGAGTAGAGCAGAATCTCATCAGTATGCCCTGAGTACAACACCTGACGCCAGGGTGCACATCCCCTTGAGCTTCATTTGATTGCTAATGTTTCCCTACAAGACCATCAGTTCAACAGAGTAACGAAGAGAGAGCAAAGGAGTGCAGGCGACATACACTGTAGACCAAAAGCAAATGGAGAAAAGAAGACAATGACAAATTGACAAAAAGAGAGAGTGAGGGAGAGAATTCTAGACAGAGAGCCAGTGAATGTGAAAAAGAAAGAGAGAGAGAGAGAGAGAGAGAGAGAGAGAGAGAGAGAGAGAGAGAGAAAGAGAGAGAGAAGAATAAAGTGCTGAAGGGGGTGAAGCCTAAACTGAAACTGTTAACAGATGATGCTCTACACGACTCAGAACACACCATCCCTATCCCTAGCTCTTTCTTTCTTTCTTTCTTTCTTTCTCTCTCTCTCTATTTCAAGAGCACTTTGGCTTTCGCCTTCCTATCCAGTTGCTAATAAATTGCGTTGCTCGATAACAGTTAGGACAGATGCTGAGAAAAGATGTCAGATATGAGGCGCAAACCTGCCTGTGAGTCTGTAGGCTATTTGCTCCAGTCTAAGGACAACGGAGGGTCCCTGTTGAATGGGCCTCGGCAACACAATGATCTGCCAGAGAACAACCACAACAAATGCAACAAAAAAAAGAAGGGGGAGGGGGGGATTTGGAGGATCTTGTGGCCCCCATAGTCATGAACTACCTCTTCTCTCTCTCTCTCTCTCTCTCTCTCTCTCTCTCTCTCTCTATTTCTCTCTAGGACTTTTTGAATTAATGATGACTTAATTCCCAAGATGTCTGGTGTAATGCAGGGACTTACTAAGAATGATGCTAGCACAGGAATCTTATTTCCATAATCACAGAGGGAAAATCAGACAGCACTGCTTGTTTGTAAGCACTAATACTGTACACACACACACACACACACACACACAAGGTTGAACATGTTTTTTTTGTTGTCGTTTTAAAGATGGAAAGTAACCTTTTACAAAATGCCAGAATTAAACAGCACTTGACGAAGGCAAAATATTTGCAGAGAACAGGGTTCTGGGTGGCATCTGGGTGACATTTCAGATGGCAGTGTCTGGCGTCTGGAAAGTGCTTCACCAAGTGTATTCCGATGCCACTCCGCAGTCGAAGACCCCTCTCTGTCACTTCACTCTGTTACAACTCACACCAGGACCCACCTCATAGCGCGACCATGACATGTACACACACAGCTTAGTTCAAGATGACTACAGATTTCAGGTGACTCTTGTTTTCTGTCTCTTTGTTCTACAAAATGCGATTGTGAGAGTATAAGCTGTTGCACTCCACAGCTACAGCAGATAGACCAGAAGGCCCTGTCCTAATGCAACCACGGTTTGAGAGTTTCTGGTAGTGGCTCCTTTATTCAGTGACTGTCTGTAGTATCACATAAAAAAGAAGAATATCCTTCTCCTTTTCTAACTCCTGCAGTTCACTATGTGATGCATCGACGGGAGAGAACTAATTTAAAGTAAAGGAGTTGTTCACCAGAGCACCATGAAGTTTTAACTTTTTTATTTTACTTTAGTGCCAACATAATGGACTAGACTAATGTTTCAACGTATTCCACATCTTCATCAGAGTCTAGAACGGAAAAAAAATAAAAAGTTAAAACTTCATATCTGAGTTGCTCCGGTGAACATCTCTCCTACTGTCTATAGTATCATTCATCCAGGTGCTGTAGGCCTTCCTGCATCACATGCTCCCAGACAATCCAGATATTTCCAAATCACTGATGCTGTGCATCTAATCAACGACATCTTTCTCATTTCAAAACAAAAATTCAGAACCAATAAACATAATGACACTCATTTCACTGGATTAACTTTCTCAACAGGGGCACATTTTCTTCTGCACGCAATCCGTGAAATTAACCACACCAAAAAAGCCAGCACTGCATACTGTAACATTGTTTGGAAAAAGACTATTATTACTAAATATTGTCATCTCACTAAAATTAACCTCACGGACACTAAAATTAGTCGTAAGAGAACTCTGTAATAACAAAGGCCCTGACATATCGCAGGCATTTATCAAGGACTCCTATATAATTACATTAAAGTGCCATGGTAACAAGATAACAGGGAAAGTGATGTATGCTATCTCACTTAGCAAGTTATATTTTTAAGAGCATGTCTAATAGAGCCCTAACTTTCTTTTCCTACTTGGTGGCATCGCACTTGGTGGGACTTGACTCTTTACATTCCAGGATATACTTAAAAACACCGCTTCAAGGCTTACTTACATTAAGATGGCTGTTCGGATGGATTCCTGTTAGCATCGGGCCATTTAATGAACATCTGTAGCTCGAATTGGTATGGTGTGTAGTGTGTGTGGCTTTACTAAAAACAACATCTGCAGTAGTATACAACATCTCTTTCAAGATTTTTGGCTTATTTTTGGCTATTGACTGGTTTCAGAACCATGGAGAAACTTTGCTCTCATTATCTGTGTTGCTCTCATCCTCTTTGTAGCTACTTGATGCACTAAATTAGATATTCCCTTAGACTGGAGATACAGACCTCTTGATGTCGTAAATTTTGCCTCATTAATGAACCACTTTGCACCCCCTCAGATTTGTTTACTCCAAAAATAGACCTAGACTGACACTGATGTGTGTCAATGCAGGCTTCCACCCTACGCCAAATATATTTTTGATTAGAAGTAGACAATAATATTTCACACGCTCATACATTATGTAGACAGCAGTGTAACTTTTCTCTTTCACACACAGGCAACAATAATGGACCGTAAGGAAACCTACGTCACAGTGTATGCTTAGGTGTGGGATAAATAGTGTTCGCCTTTACCGTGCAGCAATTTGATAGCCTTGTGTCATGTCCAGTGTTCACAAGAATAGTCATTCATTTCCAGTGTCAGCTATTGTTGTCTTGCTGGGTGTCACATTCACAGCAGAAGACAGTCTGCTCAGGAATCCCTTTTTATTTGATGAGTTGGTCGCATGGCATCTCTGAATTGGCTTTTGCCTTGTCTGTCCCTCACATTCTGAGGGAAGATTTGATACACCTCATGTACACAATTTCATTTATAGTAAAAATGACATCCTCCACAAATTCAAACCAATATTAAACCATGACCCTTACGGCACATACATCATACACCATGTTTGTTGACATCGATGTTGAAAATGAAATTTGCAATCATTTGCATCCCTAGGCTAGAAATATTAACTTTGCCCATGAGCATGGTTGAAGATCGGTCAGCAGAATGAGAGGACTGCACACTGATTGCAATGATCATGCTATGCTTATCTAAACAAGAGACTACTGAAATATCAATCACAGGATCATGTCTATACATGTCAGATAAACGTGAACTAAAATGAAAAAAGAGAAAATTAAGGCACACATTTCCAACCACTGATGCCATTTTCCTACAACATTCGACACAGCATTCCATAAAAAAACTTTGAAACATTAACTGTAACTAAAACACAAAATACTCAACCTTTCATGAAGTTTTAAGACAACCATGCCTCAGGGACATCACTCTAACTGGACACCAGAAACACAGGACACACCACCTATGTGCTGCTTGAACACCAGCAAGGCAAAGCCCAGTATTCAAAGCCCAGTTGTGAAATATTATTGATGTGCCCCCTCAGTGGGTAAGGCACTTAATCTGAATTGCTTCAATGAATATCCATTTACAGAAATGGGCAATGGGCAGCTGTAATCCCTTGCCTTTGGTTAGTGCTTTCACTTAGCAGAAAATATCAGTAGGGAGTGATTCGAGGGTTCTTTCGGTATAACACGTCTGCACAGTCGAAAGGAATAAATGGAAATACAGTGAGACTGCAAGGCCGAGCAGAAAGCACAAAGCACAAACTTACACCAAGGCAAAAAGCTAAATCTATAGCTAAATGCTGAAGAAAGAGAGGGAAAAAAACAGAACTAGACTTGCTACAAAATTGTATGATTGCATGTTCCTTGGTCAACGCTTCCCACCTCCCCCTAGAATTATCCTACTGACAAACAAAACAAACAGCAAACAGACAAACAAAAAATGCAGAAAAAAAGAAAAAAAGCATGCTACTGTGAAGAAAACTGTCTTTGACTCAAAGTTTGACTTTGAGAGGGTGGAAAACGATTTTGACTGTGATATTACTGTTATATTAACTATTGACAAACGGAACAAATAAAAAACAAGAATTGCAAAAAAAAAAAATGCTACTATGAAGAAAACCGTCTAAAGAAAGTTTGACTTTGAGAGGGTGGAGACACAAATTTTGACTGTGATATTATACTGTTATATTAACTGTGCTCTCGTTTGATCCTCATGACTAGTGCTTGAGAGACAGAGCGGCACTGAAGTGTTAACTCCAGCAGGCTTGTGGGACTCAGCAAGCCCTTCAGTAAGACCAAATAATAAGCAGGGCTTCAGCATCACACTTTAAGGACAAAGAGGCCTGGACACTACACCCACAGGGAGCATGAAGATTCACACAAATAAACACACACACACACACACACACACACAAACAAAACTGGAAATTTTCTTGAGAATGCTTCTAAAGCATGCACAAGTGGAAGCACCAGTGGAAGCAGTGGCGGTTCTGCGCTGAATTGCGCCCCGGGCGAGACTACCTCCCGGCGCCCCCCCTCCCCCAAAAAATGTGTCCAAAACACACTAAAATAAGGAATTTTAAGTTTCACTATATAGGCCTAATGTTAGAATTTCTGTGATGGTTTGTATATTATGCTTTTGTTGTGTTTTCAAAAGTATAGCAGGAAGGGGGCGTTCGTTAGTTGAACTGGTCCACCGGAGGATAGCCCAAACCATCTCGTAGAAACTTAGCCTATGAGCCAGGGAAATTGAAATGACCCTCCCTTGGCAAATGTAATATTTTGAACAACCCTCCCAGCTTAATTTCACAAGTCCTCAAATTTACCTTTTAGCCTCCGTTTCAAGAAACGTTGACAATTTCACGATATACTGTATCAACGTCGGCAACTTCATTCTGATTTTACACACATTGCGGGGTCTAGCATGGGTACCGTGAATTACACGTTACACCACTACCAAAATCATACAGAGAGAACCTTGTTGCATACCTTTATCCTTTGCCCGTTTCTTCTCGTCTTCTTTTCTTTTTTTTTCCTAAATTGGGTAGGCTACCTGCCTACACCTAATCGAGGTTGGGTTGGACAATCAACAGATTTCCCATCTGCAATTCTGCAGTCAGTTACGACCGTAAGTCAAGACTAAATCAATTCACCTCCACATCATAATCGTTTTTATTAAGCCTACCTATTTAGCAATTTAAATAAAAGGTGCTACTTATTGGTCTGTGTTTATATTTTTTTTCTCTTTTTTTCTAAGTAATATGTTGAATTAAATGCGTTATTTGTAATAAAGTCAGGTTTCACTGACAGTTTAGCCCACTTCTTCATTTGGGAGAGGTGAACTGTAGCCTATACTCTGCGCCCACATTCCCTCCCCTCATCCCCTCTCGCTCACTCAGCTTCTGTGCGTCTCCTTCAGCAGCAGGCAGGGGCGGCACAGGTAGCGCATCATAGACAATAGAAAATCGCTTCGCGGCACAGATTTTTTTCCCCCTCTTGTGCCGCCCCCCACGTAATGCCGCCCTGGGCGGCTGCCCCGTTCGCCCATGCCTAAAACCGCCACTGAGTGGAAGCCACAAAAGCCACCCTCTGATATAATGTCTGTTCATGAGAGTCACTGTAGACACAAGTGGTGTTGGTGGACCTAAGCGGCCATCAGTGGAGTCTCTGGGACACAATTTAACAGTGTTGCACAGAAATGCCTAATATGAGTATATGAGTATCACCGAAGAACTTTGAGGTGTCCTCGAACACCTGAGGACATCAACTGTGAAGTTCTTGAATCAGAATTTCAAAACACATCCTCAAGAGGCTTTGAATACAGACTCTAAGAAAACTTAATTTGTCTATAATGGAGCTTATATTTCAACTCTGGCTTAAAGAGTTAGAAACATCTGAGACAAAAATGGACCTGCTCAAAACTTCCTAGAGCTGCCTGTCACTTAGCATTCTGCTGATTTCAACACGGCCACAAGATCAAACATTGAAAATTATTCCGAATCCATGACTGGAATTAATGCCACAGATCACATTCTTGTTCACATTCATATTCATGGTCTTCTCGTTTTGGACTTCTTTGGGCACATTATGTCGATACATGTCAGGGTTGAGAAATCGCCAGACTCCAGCTGTTACCGGAGCTTTTCCAAACTACAATCAATATGTAAGTGTCAAGGAACTGGTACCAGAGCTGTAATTACTGAGAAACAGATATGCCCACCAACTAGCTGCCAAAAGCAATGAATCTGTGTGCGCCTATGTGATGCTAACCTGTGAATATGTGTGTGTGTGGTCATTATGCCACCACTATGGTAATGGAAAGGTGGTCATTCTAACCATGTGGTAAACATATCAATAATCTGTAGAAACTGTAGTATGACTACTGATCTGCCAGAATTTACCATGTATACTGTAAAAAATTGTATTTGAATAGTCTACTTATTGCTTAAATGTTTCTTGGCAGACCAGTTTCCATGGGACTTAAACGTAAGGTTGCCACAGACCAGACCAGACCAGAGATGAAAATTCGGAAGATTTTTCCTGAATTTCATTTTTGTTAGGAACCAGGGACATTGTTATTTCTACAATACTTTCAAAATAAGAGTGGTTTACATTTACATTTACATTTATGCATTTAGCAGACGCTTTTATCCAAAGCGACTTACAAAAAGAGGATAACAATCAAGCTACATAGCAGAAACCTTAAGGAGCATAGTGCTAGGGAATAGTGCTTCAGTTCATTTTAGTGCAAGGATAGAAGATGTTCTCTGAATAGCTGGGCCTCCAGAGATGCCTTCTGGGTTTAAAGGCCCACTATGCAACATTTTTCATTTAATTAATCCGTTTCATACTGTTTAGGATGCTAAAATGAGTCATTACATGGTGAATGAATGGTGTAGACCACCATTAGAATGAATGGTGTAGACCATGCGCCACCGTGGCCTATAGCGGTAGATACAGCACTTGCAATGTTCAGCAGCGCGGACCGCCTCCAATAGAATGCAGTGCTATACAATGCAATACAGCTTGTGAGAGAGAAAAACAGAATGTTGCTTAGCCCCTCTTTAAAGTGGGTTTTGCCAGGGACCGAACATATAGGACTGTGGTCATCTGGTAACCTTACTTATGCAACCTTTATTAAATCCAACTACAGATGACAAATCCATTCCACAGTTAAAGGACAATTTTGTGCATTTATGATGTATTTCATTCTCATTCATTTTTGGTACAATACCTCAACATTTCTGATCTGGAAACACTATGACACAAAGCTTTAATGTCAATTCCACCTTGCTCCAAAACGTTCTGCAGAAGCAAATTGAGGCTGCACTAAAAATAAAGTAATTCGTTGTGAAAATTATGGACAGGCATTATTACTGGGACTAAATGAAAGGTGAGGCAAGTCAAATGTTTCAAACTGCTGAAAAGTCACCATTTTGAATGAGCTACAAAGCACTTAACACATTTTTGCAGAACTGTTAGACAGCTTAAAGTCTGAGTTATGTTTATACCCATCACCTCCAGTAATGCAAACAACTAGAAGTGTGGCTAGATGTGTTCAAGCCTCTTTGAGAGCAATTCTAACGGCAATGACTGCAAAGGGCTGAATCGATCTAGTACATGACTTTTCTACTAACACAGGCATAATTCAGGGCAGCACAAATGGTCTTGTACGTCAGATAATCAAACATTTACTGACTGACTGCGCCAAATAGTTACGCTCACTCATCCTTTTAACCTACACTAAAACACTCAAGCTAAGCATTCCGCTCTTTTTCATCCCATAACCAAACGAGGACTGCTTCCTTTTGGTTGCAATTTGGTTGCAACCATTAAGTGACACTTCTCATAAGGTGCAGCAGTCAAAGAAAGCGGAAGAAGGCGGAAGAAACCATGCTCTTGAAAGGTAAGCTCTTCTCTTCCAAAAAATGAGGGCAAAAAAAGAACCAAAATGAAAATCCTTCATCCCTGGTGTCTGTGTGTCTGCTGTGTTTGCAGATGGTGGTAGGCAGAAGCATGGCCAGGGGGGGTGTTATTTTGGTTCAACAAAACCCCTCTAAACTCCACATGTATTTGTTTTGTTTTGGCCGAGGGCTGCACAACAGATTTGTGCGTGAGGGAATTCGGGGTAATAACTGTCATCCTTAAAATCTGGCACGGAAATTTCAACATCAAAAAAAGCACAGGTAATGGGACCAAAGACATTAATAAGACATCAACAAACAAAAGGAACCACTTGGCTTAGGGCTTTGCGAGATTCCCAGTATCCAAAGGACACATGCAAACAGGCAATGAAGTGGAGTAAGAGACCAGACTGTAGCAGAAACAAGTTCTCCATTGAACCCTCATGAAAGCAGCACCCAATGGTGAGCAAGGATGGAGTGCTTACTGTAGCCAGGGGTAAAGTGCATTAAGTCAGCTAATGGAAAACACTAAGGAATGCACACACACACACACACACACACACACACACACACACACACACACACACACACACCTGCACAAACACTTAAGATCCAGTGCAGATGAGCCTTCCCACAATTCAAAGCATTGTCTTGTGATATTGTCTTCCCACAAGTCAAAGCATTGTCTGAGCTGTGCATGGCCATCATTCACTCAGATCACAGTCAAATCAAGATCTTCCTTTGAGTGTTAATATGAGAAGGTGGCTTTAGAAGAAAGCTTTCATTTCAAGCTGCACAAGAGGCCTGTTTTTCACCAGAACAGAATAGAATAGAATAGACTTGAATACACTGTGCAGTATGTCTGCTCACAAGTGCACTTACACATAAAATAGAATTAAAGAACACAAAAAAGAACATGTCTAGGCATCATTATGGCATATGGAGTTCCAATGCTGAGATTATCTTTAAAGCTGCGCAAGCGAGCAGGGGTTGGGGAAAAGGAGGGCATGTGTGTCCTGTTCTGTGATGGCTTCTGTTCTGCAACCTGAAGGTGCAAGATTTAAACCGGCACTAAGCAACATTCTGTTTTTCTCTCTCACGAGCTCCCTCTAAAGCCCGCTGTATTGCATTGTATTGCACTGCATTCTATTGGAGGCGGACCGCGCTGCTGAACATTGCAAGTGCTGTATCTACCGCTGTTGGCCACGGTGGCGCATTCTACACCATTCGTTCGCCGAGTAATGGCTAATTTTAGCATCCTAAACAGTATGAAACGGATTAATTAAATGAAAAATGTTGCATAGTGGGCCTTTAAAGGGATAAGAGTAGCTATGAGGAGTCCGTTACATCCTCCAAAATGCTGTTCACCTGGCAGAGGCACTGGATCTTAAAGATGCTTTCCAGCAGGGACAGGTTAAGTCTAATGATTATCACAATAGATCGTAATACCCATTGAGGTACTTCTTGTCCCCTCTGTACTGTTGGTATGTAGGCCTACACATTCAGCGATTCAGTATGTAAGGACACTCCCAGTGGAGCTCTGCTAACAGTAAAAAAAAAAAAAAAAAACTTGGTAGATGATTTTACTTTTTTGTGTTCTTTGCATCCAGAACAGGAAAGGAAGAATCTCAAGAAAGTATTATCATTCTCTTGATTGGCTCATTCTGCAGTTTTATAGGGCATTATCCAATCAATGGACCTCTGGACATTTTAGAACAGCAATCAGAACTGTGTTACTGAGTTCATAGATGTAAATAGTCACGAAATTAGTCCATACCAGAATCGTTCTAATGTTAAATTTCTCCAGTGTAAAATTGTCATAAACAAAAAGAACATTCATACTACTTTGCTACTACTTTCGGGCATTTTCTTGTCCAGGAAGCACACCTCATCTAACGGTTGTAACACTACTTTACCTTGAAAATAGACTATTAGTCAATGGAGCTCCGGTAACAAGCCTTTTTTGTTTGGCGACTTCTATAGGAAGTCAACCTCCAACCTTCAACCTCCAAATTCTGTTCAGTCTGTGCCAAGAGATAGAACCCTACGACTAAAAGCTTGCCAGGAAAAAGGTTGCCAGAAAATTGGAACATGGCAGCATCTGTCAATGTGTAGCCTAACGGAATAGCGTTCAGCTCGTCTGTCAGCGACCACGAGAATCGTGATCAGCCTATGGATTTTGAGAAGAACAGAATGCATTACTTTATGTTACCAAACCTTAAAAACTTGACGACGTCACCTAAAGTTATCAGAGAGATTTGAAATGACAGACTAAGTCATTAGACTGGATTTCTAACCATTTATTTATATGCAGCAAGTAGGCGATTCTAATAAAGTACTCTACGGGTTACTCACAATTGCCCAGTTGCCCTATCACCAGCAGTTCATTGATGGATTGATCTTTTTGTCGACGCATGCCGCTGGAGAACATCGACAAATAGCGGAAGAGTGACTAAACTCATGTCTAAAAAGATACTCAAAATCTTAGCCTACAACTAAATACTAGCTTATTTGTTCACGTGAATACCATCGCATCACCATGGACCAGTGACATCCATGTGTCAAACCTCTTCAATGTTTAGTTACGAGACCGCTGATTATAGGCTAAATTCCAAAATACACCACCGAAATAAATAGTCTCTGAGCTAAAACGTTTGCCTGAGTGCCGTGATCATATAAGCAATAAAACTCTTTACCTTATAATCAGAATATATTCATCCTGCCAACACTTCTGGTCCTGATGCGGCTGCCGCTGATGCCGAGAAAACTGTCTACTCTGTATCTCCCGGCAGTAGACTAAATGGTTTGCAGGATCACTACGGAGGCATGTAGTTGCATTGTAAAGCGACAAGAAAGATGGCCAATCCGAGCGCTAGATCTTAGAAGCATTAGCCAATCAGGAGAGCGTACCAATTCACCAGCATGTTAGACTGAGATTTTTTTTCTTTTTTTTCTCAGCAAATATAATAAAAAGTAGGATTTATAAGAAGCAAATTAAAGGATTTATTACCCACCAATAACAAATTTAGTGCAAATGCACCCACAAAAGGTGCAATGTGCAATAATGTAATAAAGTAAATGTGCAATAATGATATTGATTAATATAAAATGGACAAAGTAGGCTACATGACAAAAAAAATGTGGATCAGTCTGTTAACTTGTATGTACTTGTAAATCTCTAGACTGTTGGGTTATCTCTTTGTCTTTGTCACCAACTATATATTGTAGGCCTACCTATTTCATTGTGGCTTATAATGATTTTAATAGATAAATGGTATTCCACCTCTGCATTTGCCCACTATGTGCAAGGTATTGAGTCTAGGTATTGAAGTCTGGTAAGCAGTCTGAGGGCAAGGAGAGCAGGTGTAGGGAGAGTAAGCGTATAGGATTAATCCACCCTAAGCCTTTCACACTTACAGACAAAGCAGTGTGCTTGCGTGCATGACTGGCTGCAAAATAGACACCCTGGATCTAATCTTAGAAAGTAGACCTGGTGGAACAGATCAGGCTGGGCTATTGCTGGATTCCCTTTTCTGGGCTCACCTGCCAGGTGTAACACAAAGGGCTTGAGAGTCCTCGTTAAAATCGAGCAGACGTGTGTAGGCCTGTTCCGAACAGGGTATTAGTGTACCAAGCAGCAAAGTATATTATGCTGGTCCTCTAGGTAAGTAGGAGAATGAGTGCAGTGAAAGTGAACCATAATGTTTGTTAGCTCAATGTTGATCACAGTGTTTAAAGCCTTTAAACTAAACAACAACTAGTGGTTTTATTGTTCAATAATGTTTTTGAATGTATTCTATGGAGAAATAAATAATCATTCACACCTTTTTTGAATTTAAGTGACCTGTCAATCATTCCAGGGAATTGTTTTTTCTCTCTCTCTTAGATATAATTGTGTTAGGCATACAGTCCAAGAAAACACGGCAACCAAACCAAACAAACACAAGTTTTTTTTGCCAGGCACTTTTCACCAGATTAATGCAGTGCATGCACCTTATGTGCTCCTTAATGCGTTTTGTAAAAAGGCTTTTCTAATGTTCCTGAGAGGCATAATAACAATTAGTACAATTTTAGAATGTGGTACAGTATGACCACACAGACAGAATAACTAAGAGCTGGGTACATCTTGTGATTGTAATGCAAGTTTTCTGTACCCCTGTACTGTAGGGTTGACATTGTTAGGTCTGTGCTGCCTTTGAGGCTAATTGCTTTCTGCTCACAAACCTATTACCTCCCCATGGTTCACAGGGCACAGCAAAGGATGCTATGTGTCATCAGCATGAAATGAAACCCAGCGTGATATTACAATTTCAATCCATGAAATGGATCAAGGAGATCTGATGGTTATGTTTCTTGGTACTGTTTTTTTTTTTAATGAATATCAGCAATGCTTTGTTTTTGTTGTGGTACGCCATGTGTTGTATTGATGTTGTTGTAGTTGTTTTGTTGTTGAATGTAAACTTTCCAAGACGGAGGAACATTTATAGCAGTTATAGCATGAATATGTTAGCTTTAACCAAACACACATTAATCACTAAGATAATAACCAGAGTCTCATGTGTGCACTAATGTCTTTTGTATAACAATATGCAAGCATTTATTATGAGTGCATTTATACAAGCGTAGGCTTGATCACGTTTCCTTCCAAATAATTATCATACATCTCTGAAAGTGTGTGTGTGTGTGCATGTGTGTCTGTGTGTGTGCGTGTGTGTGTGAGCTTATGAGTGAGTGTGTCTGTGCATGAATGTGCGTGTGTATGTCTGTGCATCTGCGTGAGTGTGTGTGTGTGTGTGTGTGTGTGTGTGTGTGCAGTGAAACCCAGGAATATGCCACACAGAGCCATCAAACAATGGAGACATTGAGGTTTTACTGTCATTTATTGCTGCTGAATCAATAAATTTTAAAGACTATTGTTGCACCAGCCTGACAAAATAACGATGTCAGGAATTGTCTTTGAGTTTAGATTTTTTTTTTACAAAGAATATAAGACTAATCTAAGATAAAATATATCTTGTAAAATATTTTCTGTTCAGAATAGGATTAAAAATATCCAAAAGAAAGAAAATGAATACCAATTAGATATGATAAAGAAAGAAACACAGATTTGTTCTTTCAGCTGCACACCAGGTGCTTGTAAATGTAAAAGTAAAAATGAAGAAATGCAGAAAAGACTTTCCAGGACATACAGTATTAAAACCTTACAAAGAGTAAAAAATATATATACTGACAAATGATGACACCCTAATGAAACTGACCTCTCTCAACTCTCTCCCTCCATGGCCACTGTAAAATGAAAGCAAATGTTTGTTTGTTTTTTATTCCATAGACAGTCTGGTGAATGTTGTTAAAATAAACATCTGTAATGACTTGATAACCTTAGAGGTATATAAACACAGAATGGAACAGAAAGAGAATCTCAGTGTATTTGTTCCTAATGCCACCCCACCAATAACACATTTTGGCAGCAGCTGAATTAATAGAAATATTGCAATTTCAAGTTAAAATTTGAGTGCCCTCACACTGTATTGAAGGCATTCAGAATGATGCTCTTCAGTGATGCTTTGAGTGGGTTTGAAGTATATTTACAGACACTGGGGCATTGCTTTTGAGTTAAAGTGAAACGTCATGACTTTCAGAGTGTCTCCATTAGGCTCCTGTCTGTTGCCAGCTTCTTCCTTTAAAGTCTTTATTCTCAACACGCTCATTACTTCTCGATCATGTGCTCAACTACATTTACATTCACTCCCACTCCTTCCCCGCTGACTTACACTGGTCCATCCATATTAGTTTGGCTACATATTAACATTCTGTATTCACATTCTATTTGCCTTTATTACACTTAACTTATCCACAGTCCGGGAACCTCGTTCTACCTTCAGTATGCATTTACATATGTACAGCCTCTCTAAAATCTCTCAGAATATTATTATAAGATACAGTTTGGCTTCTGAACTTTGCTGATTTGCCTCTGTGCATGTGTATGCTAGCTTTTCGGGATTGCTTTTCTTTGGTGATGTTTGGGGGATTTCTGTTTGGGTGTTTCCTTTTGGGGAGGCCAGTCTGGCTTGACAACTTTTATGTCTGGGTCTATAAAAAGACATTTTGGGGAAGGATCTCTTTCTGGGGGCCAAGTTCGAGATATTTTGCTGGAATTGTGACTTATTTTTCCTGATTGTTTGACCACTTCTTTGTCGGTGGAGAGGAGACTGTCTCTGTCTGTCGAGCATACACTGCTCTGTGAGACAGAGTATCTCCACTCAGCTCTCTCTGTGGGGACAATTATCCTAGCGCTGTCTCTGCTATGATGCTGGAGTCGAGAGTGGTGCAAATCCAGGAGATCATTTTGGCCAAATCCTTCATCAAGATTTCCTTTGGTCTTGAAGAGCTGTTTGAAGTGTGGGGGGCAGTACAAATGACCATGGAGAGAGACGTAGTTGCCAAGGCTACAGAGAATGTGGTCAGACACACGATTATGATTAAGAGCTTCACATGGAAATAACATAATGAAGTGGTTGATGTCATTATTATCTATTCAGTGTTTGCTTTACAGATGCCGTTTACCTTAATTTTCCCCTGCAGTGTTCGCAAGAGAAACAGGATTTATGGAAATTCTTTTTGTCTGCGATTAGAGACTCCATTGGAAACACCCTTCTTCGACACACTGTGCACAGCTCTGACTTTGGAACTCGAATCTGTAGGGGCAACAAATGACAAGAAACTCACCGTCAGCATTACTATCTACTTTTGCACGAAACCAAGAACTAGAGTAGAGCAGTGTGCCACAAAAGCTTTTGTGCCACAGACAACTCCTCTAGGAATTCAGTTATGCAATGCTATGGATAAAGTGTATTCAACAGAGCAGCTGTGATGCAAAGCATGGCTGTAAAATAGAAAGGGTTAGAAAACATTACTGCATATTACAGTGTTATTATAATTTAGTTGTCATTCCTAATTCCATAGCAGCATACGCAGAATGTTTTGTCATAAGTTGTTCATGTCATACCTCCCTGTCTTAATGATCTGCGTGCAAGTTCAGTGACAAGCAGTGGTGGCCATTGCATGCTCCGCCTTTCCCTGGAGTTAATTTCCCACTCATGCCATGCACATCAAGCATGTTTACCGCTCTTCTTCTGCTGCGTTGTGATCTGTGAAGTGTTTTCCTCCGAGACGCTGTAGCCGAGGCTCTTGAAAACGGTCTCGCTCTCGCTCCACGTCTCCTGGAAGTTCTTCAGCAGCTCGTCTGTGGAGACGTCAGCCACGGGCATGGCGGCCTCTAAAGTCTTCTTTTTCACCGCATCGGCGTACGAGAAAGGCACACGTGGTGCCACGGTAGCACTCTCGGAGTCCTGAGAGACCGTGGTTGTGGTTTTTGATCCAGTTATCCTGTTGCCAAATTCATCAGTGCCGGAGTACTGCTCCGAGATTGTTTTTGTTTCAGAAAACCCTACTGGGTCAGACGACTTTTCTGTTTGCTCTTGTTTGTGTGGAGGCAGAGGCAGGGTCAGCTGGGAGCTGAGCTTCAACTCGCGGGAGCTCTCCTTCTTTGAAGTCTCCGATGTGATTTCCTTCACTTCGGGATCCAGCTCCTCCTGTTTGTTTTGCCCCTCGTTGACAGGCAGGCTTTGCTCACTCATTTCAAAAACATTTTTAATAGCCTTGATGTCGAACGCTGGCATCTCCTCCTGTTGAGTGTCTGTTTTTTCCGCCTCAGTTTCCACATCCTCCGTCTCGCTCCCTAGCCTCTCTGGTATGTGGATAGGATCTTTTCTCACATAGACCTTCTCCTCGGGGGTTTCGAATTTGTTGAGGAGGCCAGACAGGTCCACTCTGGGGAGTTCCTCTTTTTCTTTCTCCACTTCAGGTTCCTCGGTGTCTGGGCCCAGGCGCTCAGGGATGTCGATGGGATCCTTTCTCACGTATGTCTTGTTCTCCTCCGCCCTGCGTGCCTCTTCAAAGAACACCATTTTGTCTTTAACTGACACTGCCTCCATTAACTCCTCAGTGACCTCAGGCTCTACTGGGGCCTTCTCCACCTCAGGAGTCTTTTCCATCTCTGCACTCTTTGCCACCTCTGAAGTGTTTGTTTCCTCTGGGGTTTTCCTCTCGATTTTTAACTGTCGGTTAAATGACACCGGGGACGCCACGACTTCGGCTCTCTTCGCTGTAAGCTGCTGTGCAGAGTGAGACACTGGGTCAGGAGAGGCTCCACGAGAGAGCTTGGCGGTGGCCTCCCTCAGCCTGGTAAGGCTGTCCGACCTGGAGAGGGCCTGTGAGGGTGATGCCGTGGCTCTGCTCATACGTGACGATGAGGTGTCCGACCTACGGGGAGGGGGCGTTGGTGGTGTAGCTGCCCTGAATAGAGGGGGAGGTGAGGGGGCTATTTGCTGGGGTGAATCTGTTCTCTTTGTGGACTGAATAGTAATAAATGTGGGAGAGGGGGGGCGGATGCGAAGAGAGGGTGATGGGGCTCGTGGGTCAATTGTTTTGACCGGGACTGTGTTCAGCTCTTTTGTTTCTGATCTGGATTTCTTCTTTTTGGATGATTCAACTTTAGTTGAGCCGATGGTTATTTTGGAGATTCTCTGTGTCTGAACTTTTTCAGTCGTGGGTTCAGACTCGTGCTTTTCCAAAGTTGTGTTTACACCCTGTAAAGTCACAAGTTTTGCTTGCACAATATTTTCAACATAAGCAACTGTGTTCCTAAGATTCTGCTCATTACTTTCATCTGTGTCTCTCTCCAACTTAATTCTCTCCTCAGTCCCTATCAGCCAATCAGGGACTTCGCTGAGCAGTTTCTTCACAGACTTTGAGTCCATTTTCCCCAATGTCAGCTCAATGATATGAGACAGCAACTTCTCTACCTCTGCAAGTCTGTCTGATGCCTCAGAGATTTCCGCCCAGGACATAGTGGGTTCTTTTTTTGCTGGCTTGCTTGACACTTTCACTGGGATGACTTGGCTTTCCCCTATCTCTTGACTTTGCTGGAGGCTCATTTCCCCTTTCTTTTTGTGAGAGCTCTTGACCTGCTTTTGATGTTTGACTGTGCCCAGTTGCCGGAAGCTCTGCTCAACTTTACTCTCTGTGATAATCACTTCTTCTTTGTGAACTTTTATGTGCTGCTGTTGAACAGCCTCCTGTGTCTGCATTACTGTGATTTCTTCCTTTTTTTGCATTGACTTCTCACTCACAGCCCTCCTTGACACAGCAGGGGATGCAGCAGGAGTGTGCATTGGAGTGTCCCCCTCTTTGTCTTTCTTTGCCTTCCTCCTCCTCTTTTTAGATTTACCCTCTTTGCCATCTTTGGATTCGACAGAGGCCTCACGACTTGGCCTTTGGATTGTATCTTTAACCCTGACATCTTTGGCTTTTGTCTGAGGGATATTTTTCTCACTGATATCTTGGGCCTCCCTAACTTCTTTGTCTGTTGCCAATGGGATTTTTTTCTCACTTGTCTCTTGTCCCCCCTTAACATCCTCCTTTAAAGTTGGTTCCTCTGCTGTGCCCTCATCTTGTTTTGCAGCCTTTTTAAATTTCTTTGCCTTTTGCCCGTTTGGTTTGGGTGGCTGTGGTTTTGCAGAGGCAACACTGCCATCCAAACTTTCTTTGATTTCTTTGGATGATTCAGGGGGGCATGTGGCCTGTCCCTTTCTGGCAGAATTGTCCGTTTTCTTCCTAGCAGGTTTTGGGGATTTACTTGGAAGATCTTTTATGATCTCCACTTTGCTCTCAGTAACATTTTTAAGAGCGATTTCTGACTTATTTTCAGAGGTCGTCAGCAAAGTTGTGCTGTTTACAGCAGAGACAGACTGAAAAGAGGACAGAGACTTCACCTGTTCCATATTAGTGGTGATAGTCTTGTGTTTTTTAGTAGAGACAGTTTTGTGTTGCACTGTTGACGAAGCAAGAGAAGTCTGATTAGAGATAATGTTCTGTTTAGCTGGGGAAATCACGGCTGATTCGGAGGGAGATTTCTCATTTATGTCAGAGATCAAAGACTTGCTTGGGGATACGTCTGACGATTCAGTGTGCTTGGATGATTCACGAGATGGTGTGTCTGATTCAGCTTTGGTCACAGTCTTTTCAGCTTGCTCTTGAGTGAAATCAAATGCTATGCTCTTCTCTGATTCCTCTAAGCTTTGGGTCTGTGTGGAAAGCATTTCAAGAGCTGCACTAACTGACTCGTGCATTTCAATTTTAAATGCTCGACTGTCGGGCAGATTACCTTCTTCAACCTCCTTTTTGTATTTTTCTTCAGACAAAATTAAAGGGGTCTTGAATTTGGAAGAGTTGGATTTCAATTTCCTCTTTGGAGTTGGTGAGGGAGGTGGGGTGAGTTTCACCGTCGAAATTTGTACAGTTTGTAGTGGAGAATCTGACTTAGTTGTCATTACTGAGGCTTGAGTGACTTCAGAGAATACTTTGCTGCTGCTTTCTGTTTTGCTGATTTCCTGCATCTTGATATTAGCCTGTGACACAGACTTTTGTTCCTCTTTCACCACCTGGTTTTCATGCTTCACCAATGGCACCGCTGGCTCAAGCTTAGGCACTTTACACAGTTCTGGTGCTTTGACCTTTTTGACCGTCATCTTTTTGGCCTTCTTGACAGAAGTGTTGGGAATCGGTAACGGCATAGCATCAAGCTCCTGCTGAGAAGGAGGAGGAGGCAGAAAGTCCTGCTCTGTCATGGTAGGTGGTGGAGTAGGCGGTGGGGGTAACATGTCCAGATCGAGTTTTGAAGAAGCCGGTGAGAGAGGTGGAGGGGGCGGTGTGGGAGGGGGAGGAAGGTCATTATCGCCTCCCTGAAGGAGAGGAGGAGGAGGAGAAGGAGAAGGAGGAGGAGGAGGTGGGGATGGGCAGGGCTCACACTCTGACACTGCGGGGGGGGGGGGGGGGGGGGGGAGGGGGAGCTCAGGTTGAGGAGTGGGAGTGGCTAAGCCTTCTGTCTTAACTTTGGTTTTGTCTAGCTTAATCATGCCCTTCTGACTTGTCTTTAGGTTCCGGAACTCTGTGCGCAGTGTTCTAATGCCGTGTGTCTGTGTAATGGTCTTGTGATCTGATATTTTTTCCTGTGTCTGTTCTGCTGTCTTTGACTCCTTAATGTTGACAGTGGTTGAGTTTGCAGTTACAATCTTTTGCACCTTCTTCTCTGATTCAGCTTTGCCTTTTGGCTTCATATTTTTCACAGCAGCATGAGATTTCATTTTTTCCATGGCACAAGTACAGCACACATCATGCAGTTCCTGTGGTGGGGATTTTGGAAATCTAACCTTTCGGGTTGCCTGTTTTCTCTGGACTTTAGCATTGGCACGCTCTGCTGTTTCCATCAGACATTTTATTGTGCCTTTAACATCCCCTCTTAAAATTTCCTCTTTCTCCCCCAGTGTCTGCTCCTGTGTTTCATACAGAGATTTAATTGACATCTTTACATCGCCTTCAATGCTTGGCCTACGCTGTGGCTGAGGTGACACCGGCTGCTCTAATAACTGCTGAATAGCTCCTTTCACGTCTCCCTGGACACCGATTTCTTGATGAAGAACTTTTCTCTCGTTAGAGGCCTCATGTAAGCTCTGCAAGGCCATGTGAATGTTCCCCTTAACAATCTCCTCCCTCTCCACCTCTCTCATCACTTGTTTTGCCTCCTCCAGTGATTTCAGAGCACCTTTGATGTCTCCGGGCACTAAATCTTCAATTACAATTCCAACTTTGCTGGTTGCTGATTCCTCGAGCGACTTAAGCGCTTCTTTGATGTTGCCTGGGACAATTTCAGGTTTCTCAACATCTTTGGGATGATACTGGGCCTCCTCCAAGCACCTAAGAGCTGCAGGTATGTCACCTTTTATTACTTCCTCTTTCTCCAGCATCACTCTTTGGTTGGCAGACTCTGTCAGAGAGTGCAGGGCAGCTTGTAAATCACCTCTGACTACCTCTTCTTTTTGGATTTTTTCCAGGGAGACTTGAGGCTCTGTTGTGAAGACTCTGAGAGCATTGTGAACGTCACCCCGAACAATTTCGTCTCTGTCTACCGTTCTCTCGATTTGCATTTGATTGTTTTGAAGTATAAGTTTTGTACTTTTCACATCACCCCCAACTATTTTTTCTTTGTCCACACAGTTTGACAGGTCTTCCTGCGAGCCTGTTTGGAGTTGTTTCAGATAATCCATCGCTCCTGACTCAATGCAGGTGGAGTAAAATTGAACATTGCCCTTTTCTGTCTCATCCAGTTGAATTTTCACCAACTGACCTTCTCCTGGGCTGCACAGTCTTTGTAAAGCACTTTGCAGATCACCCCTGACAATGTCCTCTTTCTCAACTGTGGTGTCGTCCTGCTTATTGAGAAGTGAATATATGGTCATGCGGACGTCTCCCTTCTCATCTTCCTGGAGAAGAATGCCACTTTGGGCTGACCTCTCCTCCTTCAGGAGGTTACTGATGGCCTCTCGAATGTCTCCCCTGATGATCTCCTCCTTTTCAACACTGATGTCTCTTTGGCTGAACAGCTGCTTGACTGTGTTGTTGATGTCTGCTCTCTCCTCTGTATCCACCAGGATGCGGTTCTCGGTGGTCTCCTGCCTGTTCAGGAGGTTCATCATGATGCTCTGGAGATCTCCACTGATAATCTCCGCCTTCTGGATCTCAGGGGCCTCCCGGTTCATCAAGTTGTACTTTGCCATTCTGACATCACCAACCTCATCAGCTTGGATTAGAATGCCCTTTGAACCGACCATTCTGTGACTGTAGAGATCATTAAGGGTCTCTTTGATGCTTTTACCAATGATTTCGGTTTTCTCGAGGTTCCTCTCATTGAAGTCTGTGATTGGGGTGGTTTCAAAAAGCCTTGTGGCAGATTTCACGTCCCCTTTTACATCTTCCTCTTTTTCAACAACCTCAATTTCATCATCGGAGGTTTCACCTCGTATTTTGTCTATGGTGTGAGTCTCAAACATCCATGTAGCTGTCCTGACATCACCTTTGTTGATTTCACTCATACTAACGGTTCGCACCAGGTTCTGAGACATCAGATCAGACTCAAACCGTTTTGTATTGGATTTCACATCCCCACCTTGCACATCCTCAACAGTTTTTGTTTTCTCCTTCAGGTCTTCAGCAATGGTGTCAAGTGGTTGTGTTTCAAACCTATACCTGACTGAGGTCACGTCACCTTTTTGAACATCTTCCTCAGTAACTGCTTTGATGACGTACACCTCTTCCGTGTCTCTGATTGAGTCAAGAGGTTTTGTTTCGAAAAGCCACCTGGCACCGACCACGTCACCTTTCAGAACTTCTTCTTTGGTGAGAGTGGTAACCTCATGGTATTGTCCCTCTTGGTCTTGGATAGCATATAATGGCTGTGTTTCAAACATCATGGCATAATTCTTAACATCACCTCTCTCATTTTCATGGCACAGGATTTTCTGTAATCTTGTCATTTCTGATTCAGAAGACACCTCCTGAATTTTGTCCAGGGAGTAGGTTTCAAAAATGAACCGTCCTTTGTCTACATTTCCCCCCTGGACATCTATCACTGTGCGGACATTTTTCTCTTCATCAGTCTCACATATGGCATCTATAGGTTGGTTTTCAAACATCCATGTATTGTTCACAACATTTCCTCTCTGGATGTCCTCGGCCTGTGCAGTTTTGAGCTTCTGTAAGACTTCCTCGGAGGTTGAGGTCATGACGTCGCATGACTGAGTTTCAAATTTGTATTTCATGTGAGAGACATCTCCAGACTGAATATCGATTTCAGTTACTTTCTTGAAAGACTTCTCTTCTCCTGTGATGTCCTCAAGATTCTCAGTTTCAAAGAGGAAGCGGGCCATCCGTACATCTTTGCCGTGAATGTCCTCTTGGTTCACTGTACTGGTTCTCAGCACAGTCTCAGAGTCATCCCTGATGGCATCAAGAGCCTGAGTCTCAAAGAGCCATGTGCAGGTCTTAACATCTCCTTTGTGGACCTCTTCGGCATCTGTCTCTGTCTTCTCCTTATCATAAAGAACATCCATCGGCTTAGTCTCAAACAGCCACTTGCAGGTTTTAACATCTCCCTTAACAATCTCCTTAGATTCTTGTGTAATGCATTCCTCATCCTCGATGTTGCTGAAATATTTAATTGCATCAAGAGGTTGTGTTTCAAATAGCCATTTAGCCATTTTCACATCACCTGATTCAATTTCCTCTTGGGTTATGCCCTTGATGATTTGCAACTTTGTGACACTTTCATCAAACTGATCAATGGGGCGTGTTTCAAACATCCATTGGCAGCTTCTCACATCACCTTTTACTATTTCTTCCCGACGAACTGTTTTGACTTCATGATAGTGGCCAGAGCTGTCCCGCAGAGCATAGGTAAGGTTGCCTTCAAAACGATCTTTATTTGATCTAACTGCACCTGAGGTTACTCCTTCCACCTGTATCTTCTGTGTTTCATCATATCGGTTTAGGTCAAATGTTTCAAACATTTGCTTGTAATTTGTCACATCCCCTTTATCAAGATGCTCTAGGTTCACAGTTCGCGTGAATTCTTTCTTTTCATCTCTGATTTGTTCCAGGGGTTGACTCTCAAACATCCATTTTTGGTGCCTCACATCACCCCGCTCCTCCTCTGAGGCCATCATTTTCAATTTTCCAACTTCTGCAAGTTGCTTTGGGTCATCCACTGGGGCCGTTTCAAAAAAGTGTTTGGCTGATCGCACATCTCCACCAATTATTTCCTCAGCAGACAGAGGTCTCTCATTTGAATCATCTTTCAGTGTATCCATTGGCTGAGTTTCAAATACCCAACAGTTTTTGCGAACATCTGCTTTGTATCCAGATTCTGAATAGAGCTCCTCTAAGTTGACTGTGCGAAGCAGTTCCTTCTTCTCATCTCTGATGTGCTCAATTGGCTGATTTTCAAACAACCACCTTTGGTGCCGAACGTCACCTTTTTCCTCATCGGATGCTACCACTGTCTTGAGCTTTCCCACCTCTATATCCTTATCCTTTATTTGCTCCAGCGGCTGAGCTTCAAACTTCCATTTCTGGTGTCTGACATCTCCCTTCTCCTCTTCAGACTGAGTTGCCTTATTAAGTTTTCCCACCTCAGCCAGTTCCTTTAAATAGTCTTGAGGAGCTGTTTCAAAAAAGCTCCTGGCAGATCTCACATTACCTCGAATAATCTCCTCGGTGGTTACAGGTCTGGCATTGGAGTTGTCTTTTAGTGTGTCCATAGGCTGTGTCTCAAAAACCATGCAGTGCTTGCGTACGTCAGCTCCAAGAATCTCCTCCTTCTCAATTTTGGAACGTTCCAACTCTTCGTCATTTATAGCATCATACATCCTGGTTTCAAACAGCCATCTGCATGTGGTTACATCATCCTGATGATAATCCTCTTTAAAAACACCAGACACAAGTCTAACAAAAGAAAGATCCCTGTTGGTCTTATCCAGTGGTTGAGTCTCAAACAACCATCTAGACGTCTTGACATCTCCCTTCTCTGTTTCTTCTCGCCGAACAGAGATGATCTCCACAGTTTCATTTGTGTACTCTCTTAGAACACACAGGCACTGAGTCTCATACTTCCAGACAGTTATTTTCACATCTTCTTTGATTTCCTCATGTTTTGACTTCAAAGTCAAGAGATGGGTTTCGTCAATAGTCTCAGTGACACCGTAAGAGTCTTGCAGCTGGTTTTCAAACATATGTTTCACAGATTTGACATCACCCTTCACGACCTCTTCAGAGAAGACCACCTCTCTTGTTTGTTCATCTTCGGTGCCGTGTATGCGATTGAGGCTGTCAAGTGGCTGGTTTTCAAACAGCCAGGCAGCTGCACGAACATCTCCTCTGTAAACTTCCTCAGATGAGTTTTTCTGATCTGCTGCTCCCAGAGCATCGATGGGCTGAGTCTCAAACATCCAGGCTGTCTGTCTCACGTCACCTCTGGCAATAATTTCTTTCTGACTGATTTTCTGGTCTTCATCAGTGTCTTTAATCGTGTCCAGGGGCTTGTTCTCAAACATCCAACGCATGGACTGCACCTCGCCCCTCAGGATCTCATCCCACTCAAGGTACTCTCTGTCTGGGCTTCCATTGCTGCCACTGTTCTCATATACATACTGCTGTTCATCATCTGTGTCCTGCCCAGTCTCCAAGTGGTGATGGTGATGGTGGTGGTGTTGGTGGTGGTGAGGACACTGGAACTCCTCCTCATAAAGCTCCTTCTCCAGGGTCTTTCTAACTTCAGGGTGGATGTGCTTGCAGAGTCTCTTCAGCTCCAGCAGCTCTCGCTGTTTGGCCTGTTGGGCCTTATGTACTGGACACTGGTCAGTATTTGAGTCTGATAGCTCAGGAGGGGCGGGCAAGTCCCCTGGGATGTCTAAAGGCTCCTCCAGTAAGTCTGGTGGCGGGGGAGGGAGGTAGTCCAAGTCGTCAGGATCAATGGCACAGGCAGAGGCTTCTTTTTGCTCTGTTTTGGTGTCAGAGGGTAAGGCAACAGCTTCAGAGTCTGGGGTGTGATGACACACATTAACCTCTGGAAACCAGTTATATTTGCTGACACCTCGATCAATCTTTTTTAAGGGGAGGAGGAGGAGGAGAAGAGAAAAACATCAATCAACAGCTAATGTCTGACTCAGTTAAATGCCACATTAATTATAAATGATTAAACTAGTTAAATTTAATTAATTAGATTGACTAAATAGGCCTCCACTAACAATAGCAAAGTACAACAAACAGGTACTTTTGCCATGTATACATCTACTTCATCAGAAACTACAGCATGACCAAAGCATATTGTTGAAAGTATAGATAAGTATACATTAAGGAACTATATGTACCTTAATCTGTTTTCTGGGTGTTGCTTCTTCAATGGTTCTTTCAAAATGCTGGCGCAGTTCTTTGGCTGTGAGTCTGGATAAGTCATCTTCATCAACATCCCCTGCTGCCATAAAAGTTACACTTACATGTACTGTACAATAAATGTTAGAGTATGTAAATAAATAAATAAATAAATAAATAAATAAAACCATATCACTAGATTGTATTTGTGCTTGTTTCTCACTACAGTAGTGCAATTATGTGGACTTAAGTGACTGACATGTCCACTGTCTGGACAATATTTGTGTCTATAATGTATAGTTATAGACCATGGTAGACCTAACAACAAAAATGTTTACCTTTACTGTTACACTTCTAATTACAAACAATCTGCTAAAACACAGCTTTGTACAATACATCTACATAGAAGGAAATGCATGATTCAGGACCACTAACCATTTCCATCCACATGGTTTTCAGAGTTGGATGTCACATGCTGGGCAACAGCTTGATTATATATTGCCTGCAATCAACAGACAGTAAGTGGTTAGTTATTTTTGCTACATCCGAGTTTGAACCATAATTGCCTTGCCTTGCCTGATCTTTCCCAGTATGCCACGGGAATGCTTTCTTTGTTTGACTACATCTTCATATTATCTGTAATGAATGCAGGATAAGGAGACATTGATGCTTGTATTGTATGCTAATTGTGTGTAATAACATATTACTGTTTGGGCTGATGTGTATGAGTATTCATGTCTAAGAGAAAGCTGACAGAAACAGTTTATTTTTCGTCTATCCACATTTCCCCTGGCTAGAAAAAAAGAGAATGGAATAGATCAAGAGAAAATTAGCTATTATTGTCATTACAGCCTAATTATCTTTCGTTTTCATAGTGATTATATGCATTTCGCTCTGCCGAGTAACTAAGTTTCTTTTATAGTCTCTTTTAACTGCCGTACCTTCTCATGGTGCTGTGTCTGAGCCTGCATAAGGGGAGGAACACTTTCTTTAGCGTTACTCTTCACTGTCACCTCTGATGAGTGGGACACTTCCTGTGAAATAGAGGACATGCAGGCTGTCAAAGAAATGTCTGAACCGTCTCTCTCTCTCTCTCTCTCACACACACACATACACACACACAGAAGAAAAAACACAGACACAGCAGGAAACGGCTTCAACTCGATGACAACAGAGCCATAAGCAGCTGGAGTGAGATTAATTAACGTTCAGACACTGGCAGATGAGGAGTGCATCACAGAGAACAATCAAGGGACACAAAATGACGGGGACCACTCTAAAGAGATAATAACACTCTCCACCCACCCCCACACCCCAAGCTTTCTAACACTTTCCTTTTTTGTGATAATACAAGGATGCATACAGTGCGAGTTGTGAAATATCAAAATTCAGGATGTGAAGACCATTGCAGGAACCACAGTCAAACCCAAAATCTAGCTTCACAAATTAGTAATAAGACATAAGTGTTGTGGTGTTAAGTTGGTCACCACTCATATATACTAATGTATTAAAAATGTATTTAAATTTATTATTTTTTGATTGTTTTTGATTTTACTAAATAATTACTGAACCTTGTCTATGTTATTTCTAAACTACTTTTTAAAATGTCATTACAACAAATACAACAAAAACAAATACATACATTATACATTTCAGTTCTCTTTATGCAACAATTCTTGGTATTTTCAAAAGGATAAACAAGTTAAACAACCTAACCTAGATGTTTTCTTAAAACTTAAAGTCTTTACCGCCATCTCACCTTAAGTAATGAATTGTTATTGTTGTTTACCATAACACATAGTGGGTTAGAGTGTAGAAATAACACACAATTAGTCTAATCTCTCATTTACCATTCAGTAATGCGTCAAAGAATACCAGTCCCTGAGAGAAGAAAAATCTTCCCCCTACTTTGTTTCAAACAGGAGGAACAACAACCAAGAACTAACTCATGAATTGAAAATATTTGTAAGCATTTGCTTGCGGTCACATTGGCATCATAAAAAGGTGAACACCTCTGTCTGCAAAGCTCATCTATCATTCAGCACTCACACTGATTTGCACCCACCGACTGGGTGTGTGTGTGTGTGTGTGTGTGTGCGGGCGCGCGCTTCAGCGCCTGCAGGGGAACAGCAAGTCCTGGAACACAGTGGCATGGATGGGTGCTTCAGGAAGGAGACGGAATTAAGCAGGCTCAGGGGCTGCCATTGTGTCTGCCCTCTGGTACCAACGTTGACCTGCTTCCTCCGCGCCTCTCTCTCTCTCTCTCTCTGCTCCATTCTGTCACCCTCCCCATCAGCATTGTGTGCTTTGTGAGCTCGACACAGCCTTTCATTAAAGTCACAAAACCCAAGACCTTCTAATTAAGCTAGCGCTAATCACAAATTCGAAAGTAAGCCTCTCAGCTTTCTCCTCCTCCTCCTCCTCCTCCTCCTCTTCCTCCTCCTCTTTTCCTCCTTCCTCTCGGTCTTCTTGCTCTGTCAAGCCCATTACCTACACTGACTGACATCCTGGAGGCAAAAACCTTGACTTTCAGACTAAACTGGCTTATTGAGAAGTTTCATAAAAAAAGGAATTTCACAGAAATCATGAGAACACTCAGCGGCCCCTGATGAATAGAATTACGTTTGTAATGAAAAATGTGCAGATTTAATTACCTGCATGGTTCTCTGGTGGTACTGCATGTGGGTGACAGAGCTTTGTGTTGTTGCAATTTCCTCAAACTGTTTCCGTACGCCGGCGAGTCCCCCAGGCAAGGAGCAGACCTCTGACTCCTCCATGACCTAACGATACAGAGCAAAGATCATTAACTCCAGTCATTTCTGCATGCTACTGATCACAACCACATCTCAACACGCTTGCTAATAATGCAAACGTGGTCTGAAAAATGAGATATCTCTCTTTGTCTATATTTCCAGACCTTTTCCAGTTTATTTTCGCCCCCTCTGCACAACAGCATACTAACAACTTTAAACTCTTAAACTTAAAAAAATGTTTCTATAATCAGGCACAATTTTCTTTTGCTTCGTCTGTCAATCACAGTCTAAAAATGGATGTTTTCCTTTATCTGTCAGTCGGCATACATGTTCTTATTTATTCATTGTGATGTGGGGTGTGTGAGTGTGTGTGTGAGAGAGAGAGAGTGAGTGTGTGTGTGTGTGTGTGTGTGTGTGTGTGTGTGAAAGAGTGAGAGAGTCTTTTTGTGTGCACATCGGTGAGTGCTTTGTGTGGTGGGGCAATTTTGCCTCAGCCTGTCTGCAGGGGGCATGTGTATCCCACCATTTTGTGTACGGCCTATTTCGGGCCTCCCTCCCGCAAGCCCTCTGACCATCCGCAGGGCCAAGGGACCCTCTGGAGGTCAGCTGTCATCATCACATTCCACTCATAAAGCATGACAATGCCATCGTCATTACATCGTAATAAGGATGTTACCGGGTTCAAATCACAGCCATTCCTTTCTACTGGACTAGTGGACGCGTGTGGAAGCAGCTGAGGTCTAGGCTGGGGTTCTACTGCACCACTCCTCATTACTAACAACCTGTTATGCCTAAGCTCCATTACCCAGCCCTTCTCTCAGGCCTCAGCAGTAACATCTGAGAGATCCCCTGAGTTTTATGTAGCTTCAGTATGTTGTTCAGTCAGAGCTTCTAAATGAAATCGTAAAAATTTCAAGCATTCCAAATGCTTTCAAGTTTTTGAACAACAATGCACACTTATCCCTTTGTATATACAGTACCCCCTTGTGTACTTTGTAAACTCACTGGGTACAAGGCAGTTCTAGCTCTGTGCTGTGCTTTCATCTACTAGACCTCCCAGTATGTCAAAAGGAAAACAGAGAATGTGTTTGAATTTAAGCTTCTGTACAAAAGAACCAGCGTATTTACTTAGCACTTGAATTGTTGTTTTTTCAAAATCAAACACACCTTAAAAAATACACCAATTACAGTATATCAGTCACCAAAAAAAGTAAAAGTAACCTGTTTTTGGTTCAGACACCACTACATCCAATCAGCATCACTAAGAGTGTTGTCCTCGCCATTGACTCCACATACAGTCAATGGTCCTTGCCTTCCCTGCCCTAGATTATATTTCCACACTAGCAGCGGGTCTGACTTAGCCTGGCTAGCGCGACTGATAAGCTCTTTGGAGCTTAGTCTGGCCAGGCTCAGTTACTACACGCCTTCTGGGAGGCGGGCTTAACCTATGTCCATCAGATGCCTCTGTATTCTACTGGGAAAATCTACAACCAATCAGAAAACGCATTCCGATGACGTATGCGTAAGCTTTTTTCTCATTGGTGCCCACAGATTTGGGAAAAACAATTCCTCTAAATCGGCACAATGGCCAGACTGACTTGCTCGCGAAATTGAATGTAGCGTCACAGGAAGTATGGGTGGGCCCAGGCTAGGTTTGACTTACTCCGCTGGCGTAGCTGGAGGTGTCCTGTTTGGAGACGGCTGCCTGGTACATGGCCATGCGGTCCTTCAGTGGGACAGAGTCTTCAGGAGCGCCGCTCCCCTGGTCCTTGGCCTCTTCTTCAGGGAGTCCTGCCCTGGTGACTAGCGAGCTGCCTGCAGCTGCAATCAATCAGTCAAACACCACACCACACAGTCACTGGCGGCCCATAATGCAAGCGAAGTGCTCAAATACTGTATACTGTAGACCGAAATTAAAGAGATAACTCTTGTCAGCTCTGCTCCTCAGTGAGTGAATTGGTGGCATTTCCTATATTTATCTGGATGCATAGGATAAGGAAGTGCAAGGATATTAAACATTATGGATTGTAAAATGAGAATAACAGTGAAGTTTAGAAGTGGGGGCGCATGCAATCGTCTTGCAATGCATTAAAACACGCGCTGCACATCTTTACATGATAAAACAGACAGAATTAGTTTGTGGCACAAATATAAATAATATGCCAATCTAGTGTAGAAACAACAAACGTCACGTTGTGTTGTGAACAAGTCTGTCCACATATTGCATAAGCTAATGTCAAGTTTTTAAATATAGCCAATCACCTTACAAGGAGCTCATATTCTTGGAAACCGCGGATACAGGAGATGTTAGACCTCAAATAACATGTTATCAAGGGGCAAGGCTTAAAGAGGTAAAGATCCTGCCTGTTCACCTGGGGGGCTGGGGAGGGGAGTGGGGGGGGGGGTGGGCATCGGTCTTAAGCCCAACTTTGACCACAGGCTTAATTCTGCCTGTCACTGCTTGAGCAGCATGACACCTGCATTGCCGTCAGTGGATGAGGTCATTCCATCACCATGCTGCAGGACTATACATAGCCGACGCACTAAAACATGGGCCAGAGGATGCCCAGTCTTCTTGGCAGAGCTGTGCACGGGTGAATAATTGTGAGCGCCTTCCCCTACCTAGCAGTACCCAATAAAACACAGCAGCATTATTCAAATCAATTTCAAACAGACCCAGTGGCTGTCCAATTACGCAGAGGGGGGATATAGATTGATGTGGCTTTCTCGGCTATAAAAATGTTGTTAAGGTAATGAGGCTTTGACACCGCAGACCGTCTCCCCACACCCATAGTGAGCGCATTAGTGTTCAGCGCTACGCCCACCGCTGCCATGGTTCTTCATTACGGGCACAGGAGGATGGTGGGTGGGTGGCTCGGAGGACTCGCAGGGCTGCGTCTAAGCACGTTTGTTTGGGTGAAGCCTCAGCTGGCTCACCTCCTATCACTACACTGGTCTAGTTAAGTTTGCACACGAGGGATCTGACTAAACTGTTGTTCCTGTGGTTAAAGAGATGACATTTCGCCCCTGGGAAGATAACGTGGTCATTAGTTAGGAAAAAAAAGCCTGAGTTGCCAAAGGGGTCTGAAGTTTTAATCCCTTTTTTCTATTTCAGAAATACATACATTAGTGCCAAAAAATATACACTCCCATCAACAATGAACAAGGTATTAAATAACCAGTAAATACAAGCACAGCCAGTACACATACATTAAACGCGGGTTTATTGAGCCCTGGTAGCCTGGAAGCCATTTGTGACTAAAGACATAATTTTACTGCTGACATGATGATTTTGGAAAGGTCCTCACTCATATAAATGCTTCCTAATTTGAATAAATTATTATAAATCCTTTCCTGCTTATTTGTTAAATTAATATTTCAAGGAGAGGCTCTATAATTAAGAGGGTAAAATCTTATTTGAATGTCATTACTACATGTGTGCTTCTAAAGAACACAAATAAAGTTCTGATGTAGGTCCATTCAGCAAAAAAAAAAAATCTGGTCCTGGGGATTTGAGTTCATAGTTTTGAGTTAAACAGTTGAGTGAAAACAATTTTTATATTCATGAGTACACTAATCAGGAATTAATGAAATAAAAAAAACCTGCACCTTGAAAAGTCAAACCATGGCTCACGGCAAGACTCACAGCAAGAGCTGTTAAAACAGTCAGAGATCTCTGATGATCTCATATTTCCCCAACATGATGAATGGAATCCAGACATGGATGAAACAACATTGCAGTTCTTCTCAAACTGTATTAAATCTCTATGGGGTCATCAAGTGCCTATAACTGCCAATTGCACCGCACAAATCAGAGCAATCAGCATGAAACCGCTTATTAACTGGGCAGAGAAAAAACTCTTACCCCTGTCCACTATTATTACTTTCAACTGATGGCTCTAAGAAAAGCGCTTATTGACACATGATAGCTAGCCATAGACTTAGAGAGAGAGAGAGAGAAAAAGCTATTGCTATCATCACAGACACTCTGGACACTGATGCTTATTTCTGTGATTTTGCTGCTGCCACATGCAGCTCCAGACAGGAGAAGAAGTCACCGAGTCACCAAGTGAGTAATTATATGACAGTCACCCGGCAAGGGATGAGCCTTGGTTGGTCGGGAAATGTTAAATGTTTCTGCTATGACCCATCAGCTGAGGCAGCCCCCCCCACAAGCGCCACCAGAGCCATCGAACCCCCTGATTTTAGCTGCCCAGGAATGAGGGGCATGCCTGTGTAAGCCTATCAACCTGTCAGGAGTGGATGTGCTGCGATGCATTCCGGCCTCCCAAAATAATAATTTTCCCTAATGCATCTCCAAATGCAATGCATACAGTGTGATGTGAATGCTGTAACTCAGTGGAGCGCAGGCAGGAGACTGGGGGGAGTGTAGCCGACAGGTAAACAGCCTAAATTCGCAACACAGGTGTGTGAGCTTCTTTGGAACAGGCATGTGTGTGTCGTGGGGTGGTCTGGATGCCAAGGTATGTGACTGGGAGTCTCAGGCTATCTGGTGACGAGCCACGTACATTTTTGAGAGCTCACGTAACAGGAAAGTGAAGTAATCGAGGCGCCAAGTACCTGCAAAAATACACCATCCTTATTTTAAACGCCACTGGCCAGAGGAGTCATGTTTCTCAGTGGGAGCAGGAAAGAGAGAGATGGCCTGGGACAGGAGTATCCTTTAGGTGCATTTGACAGTCCATCAACACCCGGCCCCAGCACATACGCATCTCACTCGCTCATTTAGTTGCGCTTGTAGCTGTTAATGCTGATGTTGTTTTTACCCTAAACTACTTTACAAATTATTAGAAACCAAAATTGGAAACAGTTTCACAGTTGGTAACTGTTCTGTTTATTGTGTCTTTGGCCTATGTCTGTAGTTCTTATTTTGTTCTCTGCCAATTACCCGCTCCCTGGTGTCAAGTTCCACGAGCATATTGTTTAACAGCTGCTTCAGTAGCTATCTGAGAGATATGAAGATTAGTCATGAATGAAAGAGGCTCCTGTAAAAGCCTTATGTGGTTATCCTTTAGTAAACTAACAGCAATTATCGTGAAATGTTTTTAAGATGCTTATTTAAAAAGGTTAATTATTAATCACAAGCTTTTCTGTAGAGTGCAACACTGATATATGTAGGCCATATTTTATGTGTGCATGACAGATCAAAGTAATATTGGACTAACTACAATATTATTGAGAAAACGCATTTAAGACTTCAAGATTTCAGAATTTTAGAGGCACGAGTTGGAAGACAACAACAACTCAACTCTCACTCTAAATTCAAACAATTTGAGCTCCTTCATAGGATCCGTACTGTATCTGAGAGGAATGCATAGAAAACAGGTTGGCTGCACTCAATGTTAGTGAGACTCACCGATTCCCTGTGGATAAGCGTCAGAAGCAGAGAAAGCTTAGCAGATAGAATCCCACTGTTTGGCCTGATAAAATCCCTGTCCTGCAGGGCGGTGGAACCAGAGCGGTAGAAACAGACCCCACCCAGTGTTGGAGACCAGCTCCAGCCGTGCGCATTCACCTCTGTCCAGCCAGGCCCCACGGCAGCTCGTTTTATTTTGGACTCG
>JAGFZM010001016.1:142710-171020 GCA_017657215.1 Limnothrissa miodon | reverse complement strand
GTTCATAAAGGAGAGATCCATAAAATTGGCCTCCTGACTTTTGGGCTTCCTGCCCATCATTCTGTTGAGCCCCTCCCAAGCTTGTTTGGGATTTCCTGTACAAAACTGATTCTCCACTTTAGTTTTAAAATCAGACTTAGCTTTCGCTATCAGTGTTCTGAGCTCTTTCCTTTTTTCCTTAACCCCAATGGTATCACCTCTAAGAAATGCCACCTTCTTTAGACAGACTTCATTCAGACAGTTCTTCAAGTCTTTTGACAACCAAGGCTTGTTCTTAGAAAATACTTTAACTTGTTTAGTGCTAATGGCAGATGCCTCACAAAATTGTATGTATGAAGTGATGCAGTCAGTAATCTCATGTGGGTCTTTACATGCATTGAAAAATACATCCCAACTTGTAGTTTCAAAGCAGTGTCTTAACTTATCCACGGTCTGGTCGTCCCAGAATTGGACTGTTTTTATAGTGGGTCTTTCCCTCCTTACTAACTGTCTGTACTTTGGCAATAGGTGGATTACGTTATGATCTGATTTGCCAATAGGTGGGCGACACCTCGCCTTATAAGCATCTTCTATGTTACCATAGCAGAGGTCCAAAATGTTTGATGCTCGAGTTGGGCAGTCTATATATTGTCGCAAACTTGGGAGATATGTAGACAGGGAGAGTGTGTTAAAGTCCCCTAGTATAAATACTGGCTGGTCAGCTGATCGAGCGAGCGCGTTAGTGAAAAAGTCTGATATGCATTCAGCTGCTTCCTTGTTGTTAGGTCCTAGAATGTAGGCTAGAATAATAGTCAGCAGACCAAATTCAAATGAATGCGACCATCAGGATCTCATAGTCTCTTGTACACACCTGCTCCAGCACAGTGTATTGCATTGCCCACTTTTTATCCACCAAAATGCAGAGACCGCCACCAACTGATTTGTGTGATTTTAATTCATCTCTGTCTAGTCTGGAGTATGGCGTATCCGTCAATGTCCACGTTACAGTCTTGTTTTAACCAAGTTTTAGTAAAACAAATAAGATTACTACGTCGGAAATCCTCTAGATAGACAGATAGACTTAGAGACCTTATTAAGCTACTGGCCGACGGAAGTATTGAAAACCGCACATACCTACTTATAATGCAGTTAGAGCCTCAATCGTCACAGGTTAACATACGTCTACGTTAACTAGAGTTGTCACTCAATTGCTGAATATTTATAAGGCCCTGGCCTAAACAGTCTATGGACCGGCCTCTTGGGATCTAAATGAGCGGGTTTTTGATTTCTCATATTGGCCAAACGCTGGTAAGCAACACAATAAAAATAATCTCAAAACGAATGTGTCCAGTTATTGTGTGATAGCCTACACAGTCTTTGAGCATTAATTCGAATGCCTTGTGAAAAAAAAATGCCCACAGATAGTGATCAATGGGATTCGATCCGTCATCAGATTAAATACCTGACATGATATTATCGGGATTAACCAACTGAGCTACCGCACACCAATTATCTTGGGCTCCGCACATAAATATATGGGGTTAGCGCCTCAATAATCACAAGTTAGTACATACATATGCCCAACCAGGAACATTTACTTGTGTTTTAAGTAATTTATTTTTACCTTTACCATAGTCTATTGGGTATGTATGTTAATGTCCAGAAAGCGCCACCAGACAACTGAATTGGTGAATGGAATGGAGTGTGTTCAGTGACAACTCTAGTTAACGTAGATGTATGTTAACCTGTGACAATTGAGGGTCGAACTGCATTATAAGTATCTGCGGTTTTCAATACTCCCGTCGGCCAGTAGCTTAATAAGGTCTCTAAGTCTATCTGTAGTAGCCTAATATCTCTTATCAAATCTGGCTGTACTCATGTCAAACCTTGATAACCATCACCAGTTAACGTAGGCATGTGTATTGTGATAGCACCAGTTAACATGGACATATGTATGTTAACTTGTGATTATTGAGGCGATAACCCCATTATATTTATGTGCGGAGACCAGTGTGATTGTCAACCTGTAGCTCAATTGGGTTATCCAGGCAATGTCATGTCAGATCTTTATTCTGATGACGGTACAAATCCCATCGATCACTTTTTGTAGACATTTTTTTTTCACAAGGCATTCGAATTAATGCTAAAAGACTATGTAGGCTATCACACAATAACTGGACACATTCGTTTTGAGATGATCTTTACTGTGTTGCTTACCAGCGTTTGGCCAATATGAGAAATCAAAAACCAGTCAACGTGAACACCAACTAACCCAGAACACCGGCTCTATTTGCAGTAATTTTCGAGCAATGTTAACAGGTCACGCAGCCGGAGGCTTCTCATGGGCAGGGCGGGGCGTGACCAGCAACAGCTTATTTGCATAAAAGTGACAGAGCCCTTAAACGGCTCAATTTGGGAGAGACCGAAACTGGCAAGAATAGAGCTGGTGAAATCTATTTATGTGAGAGTGATTTTGTGCAAAGAACTTCCTGAACTTGATTTGTATAGCCCATAGACCCATTCTAAATTGTTTAAAAAGAGGTATAATATGTCCACTTTAATTAATAAATGGCAACACTGGCTGACAGAAGGGATATTAGGGGGTCGGAGAAGGAGGGTGGAGGAGGAGGATGGTGAAGCAACAACCTATCCCCTGCGCACCCATCTCAGCTCGTCAGGCCGAGCAGGAATCCAGGTGTCCTGCGTGCCAGTGAGCTCACCCCTTCACAGACTGCTTGGAATCCGTATTCATCCATCATTCCTCTATTACAGCTCTGACACCATCTCAACCTGTCCCCACAAAGCCCTAAAGGTCAGGGGCCGGTTGCACAAAGCACCTTAAGTTAAGGTTTTCCCTTAAAATCTGACTTAAGGTAACCTTAAAGTTAAGTCGGTTGCACAAAACATCCTCTTTGAGGTTTTCTAAAGATTTATCCTTAACTTGGTGTTATACTTAAGAACTATACTTAAGAAATCCCTTAACCGTTGCACAAAAGACCTTAGACAGTTAGATAAGGAGAAAAATCTAAGGTACCTCTACAGCTCCCTTAACGCTACCTTAACTATCTCTTCGCTGAAAAGATGGCAGAGTTCATTGCAGTAATTCATAATCAGCGTATCCCTAGACGGTTGTACCGCGACCGGGAGAATCCATTGGACGTCCTTACAGACCAACAATTGATGATGGATTACCGATTTGACCGGCAGGCAATTGATCATTTGTCCGTCTAATGTTGGACCATGCTACGTCCCGAAACTGCGCTCTGCCTGGTGTATGCTACTTCAACTAGATTGCCTTGCGGTATTTCGCGTTTGGGGCCGGTTGCACAAAGCACTGTAAAGATACAGGGCGATGTTAAAATAGCACTTAGATTTTCACAATTTATCTATCAATAACAGCTTTTAAAACTGATTTATTTACTGGTCTAACTTCAGATCAGTATTGCATATTGACACGATTTCCCTGGGTCTGGCTAGTTTTACAAGCTGTATGGGATGACAAATTTTCATGTTTGAATTGTGAATGGTTTACGAGAAAATCTCAATGGTTCATTCGTCCCCCGGTTCAATATTGTCCCGGCTCTCATCTAATTTACCTCCTCCATTTTTGACAGTTTAGTTGACTAGTTCTAACAGCACATGTGGTAGGTCACCGTGGAAACTATAGAATTTTCGTGCCAGAAAACCCCTTTGAATGCAGTAAATCACTTAACGGATTTCCTTACCTAAGGATACCATTTAAGAAATTTTGTGCAACACCCTTAAATGAATTCCTTACCTAAGGAGAAATTAAGCCTTAAGGTTGATACTTAAGGAACAAAACTTAAGGTGCTTTGTGCAACCGGCCCCTGGGCTGCTAACCCACCACCACCAACACCACCTTGTCCTGTTCCCCTCTACAGAAGCTGTTCGGGAACATGCGGCAAAGCTAAAGTAAATGTTCATCTGAATGACGAGGAGGCGTTACATAACATAGACACTGTGGCAGGGTGTCAAGTTAGGGGTCTTGTGTGTGTGTGTGTGCGTGTATGTGTGTGTGTCTTTTGGGGGTGTCACTAAAGGTGTTTGTGTTTCAGCTTAGGCCTTTCTCCCTATTACAATATTTTGAGAGTGGAAAAAAGATCTGATTAATTATGGAGAAACTTAATAAATATTCAGCCCGAGCTCAGATGAATGAAAAATTCAAAATGCTGATAAAAAGTAGGATATTGTTCTTTCTTGCTCAGAGAGACAAAAGCACATGCATATTTATAGCAAGATATTAATAAGGAAATCTGTTGTTATTCATTTTTAATCTCTCTCTCTCTCTCTCTCTCTCTCTCACACACACACACACACACACACACACACACTCAAACACACACATGCACCCTCCCTCTCAAACACACAGACACACACACACAATTTTGCCAAGCAATCACAAACTTGTTCTATTCAAATACACTTCTGTAAAACAACAATTTGTATTACATTGTATTTGAAAATGTAATTGTATATAATTCTTTAGAAAAATATTGTGTTGTTGCAATATTCACTGGATATTATGAATATGAAAATGATGAAAATCTAAAATTTTATTTAGCCATTGGCTAATTCAGTAACCAAGTTACTTTCAAGTTTTGAAAGAGTGAGTGAGAGAAAGAGATTGGTTGCATTTCACTGTTGGTTGCTTTTCTCATTTTCATTGCACTAAAAGCTAGTACTTAGTCCTTTTTAAAAAAAAAAAAAAAGTGCTAATGTATTCAAATTATGTTCGATGATCTAAACAGTAATGGAATTATTGTGCTAAATTATTGTGCTAAAGATTCTATGTTCTGCTACAAGCTTATATGTTTGTATACTAATGTCTCAAACAAGATGTTCTCTAATGGCCAACCTGTAGACTTTTTACACAGGTTTGATACAGGACATGGTCAGGAAGATAAATCCTGGCACAGCTTTTCACAGCTTTGCATTCTCCTGCACTGAGTTCAAGCCAGGACCATTCGATAAAATGGGACATTATAAGCAAGTCAAAATGACACTTGTTGATGTGCACAGTACTAATCCCAGAGGGTACTAATAATGGTAATAATCTCAAAGGGTAGGCTATCTGACAAACATGGTGCTAAGGTATTTGAGTCAATACAGTTGTTTCACCAGATTCTGCTGCTGTTTTTTGATAAAATTAGGACCGGTGGCAGTTGAACAAAACAAATGAAAAAAAAAAATAATAATAATTGTTAAATATTGTTGCCTAAATCCCAAAAACACAAACAAGCACACTTTTAATCAGGCAGTAAGTTGGCCTAGATGCACTTTATCCACTGCTTTGTTTTGGCCAGAGATCAGAGAATAGAGAACAATGCCAGTAAAGGTAGTGCTAGATAGATGTAAAAAGGGAGAAGTGCTACCTGGGATACATTGTTGGTGGTAGTAAATCAGAATGTAACATCAGGCAATGGAAGCTCATCATTGTTGCATGTTCAGAACGCAATAACAACCAAAGCAAAGAAAGAATGATAAAAAAATAGTTTGAAAAGTTTGTCGATTTAATGGCTGTGCAAATGGCAGGCAAGTTTTGGGGTTGTTATAGACATTTTTGTATCGAGGCTCTATGGTTTGTTAGCTATATTAAGGCTTGCTGGTATAATTATTTGCACTGCTTGAAGCCTTTGCAGCGCCTTCAGACCTAAAATCAACCGTTGAATGGCGGGCGAGTATGGTTTTGAAAATTGGTCAATCCTGTTTGTGTGAATGGATTTTGGACAGATAATGAGTTTTGTGATGTGGCTGTGGATGAAATAATAGCCCATATGTTCTGACAGCCCTTTATTCATCAAACCCAATTATTATTTTTTAAGATTTATTTTTCAATCTTAATTCTCAACCAACATTTTAGGTCCTATAAAAAAACTAACTTTGGCCCAATCAAACACTGGCAATAGCAATAAAGAAGATTCATCAATCATGTCAATTGATTTTAAGGTCAAGAATGCTGAAATTCAGAGTGTCAAGAAATGGCCAATCACAGTATATTCGAAAACATTGAGTATGTGTAGAGTTGCACAGGGCTGTCTAATGAGAGTGCCTTCATTCAAGAGCTTCCCCAGAGGTCATAAGGTAAAGCTGTAAGGAGGAGCAGCTAGTTATTTAGAGCAGCTGGATTCGGTTGCCTGCCTTTATCATTACAAGCAACCTTTCACATGCTGTCATAATAGGTTTGTTTGAGATGTGCACCTCATGGACAGCACTCTGTCCTAGTGCATAAATCTGGATCTGATACTGAGCAAATCCTTCAGAAAATGAATCAAGGTTAGTAATTGACCGTCTCACAACCAGTGATCTACAGCCAGTCTTCATACGAGAGGTTCTATTGTATATAATCTAAAACTGCTTCTTTGGTTCTTGATTGTGATTGGCTGATTATGCGTTCCAAGCCGTTGTAAAATGACTATAAACACACACTGGTGCCTCTTCACTTCTGCATTACTGCGCAATCGAACATCAATTAAAAACCGTTACATGACATAGCCCATCTCAGCAAAGCTAGCAGCGTATAGCGCTGCCTGGCAACCACTCTCCAAAAGGAACTATATGTATTCGGGAAGAATGGATTACAATTCTACAAATCTTGTAAACATTTTACTTAAACAGTTTTAGATTAGCAATAAGCCACTCGAGTCTGTGCGTATACGCTAGTTTTTGCTGGCTTATTGCTTAATTTTAACTTTGTCGCTCACTCTCTGAGTCAATGTGTGTTTAAATGGTCTAAATGGTTTAGTTTTGGCCTTGGCACTGGCTGGTCTTTTTGGTTATTATATAGATATATTGTAAAGGAAAATCCCACCAAAAATACTATAAACATTGCTTTGTCTTTCATTCTCTCACAGTGTGTGTGTGTGTGGGTTATGTGGGTGGGTGAGTATGTGTGTGAGTGTGGGTGTGTGTTTGTGTGGGTGAGTATGTGTGAGAACGGATTGGTTTGTGTTTACTCTACCTTATACCTTATTAAAATACACACAAATGGATGTCCAAATTAATTAAAACATGACTGTGCATGTCTGTGTAAGTGTGCCTGCTTGTGTGTGTGTGTGTGTGTGTGTGTGTGTGTGTATATGTATGCATGTTAATTTAGAAATGATACCAATACAAGCACTTCAAAAAAACATGACTGAGTCAATGGAGTATGACCAGACCTCCTGATTGTTTTGTTGTATTATACAGCATTAGCCAACACAGCAATAAGCCCTTTAGAGAGAGCAGGGGAGAATGACTGTAAATCACTAGAAACATGAACATGTACAGCACTGTATGCCCAAAAGATACATGTGTATTTCAGATGCCCCCTCATGTGGACCAGCTCATTGACTAGAACTTGGAAGCATGTTAAAAATCGTATATCATATCCTTAGCTCATTGCTGCTATTTTACAGGTCCTTTCAACATATATGTTTCCACATGGTTTCACAGTTTTAACATTACACATGCAACATAATGGAAGTAGTTTGGGGACTTAGAAGAGTATTCAAGCATCATTTTTACTTTTATCATTGAAATGGTCTATTGGAAGAACCCATCTGAGCTGAGTTGTAGTATAGGCCCTTTAGCAGTGGGGTGGCTCTTACTCTGCATGGTGATCAGAGCTCATGCGTGTAGACACTGGACTTCTGCTTCATCCGTCTCTCTCTCTCTCTCTCTTTCTCTCTCACTCTTCATTCTCCTGTTGAACAGAAACAAGAGCATTTGTATGAGAGGAGACCTTCCTTGACTCCCGACTCGCAGTAAAATATACAATTAACAGTCATTAAAATGAACTCGGCTATCCAGGAGCATTAGCCCTGGTGAACTTCAAAAACGCTCAAATCCAATAATCACTACTCCTGGAACCTCACTGCTCGAACCCTTGCTGCTATGGTAACAGATGTGAAGCTAGCTCTAATGTGAACTGCCGGTCTTTTTTGTCCTTCTAGGGAGAAGCTGTGAAACCATTCCCTGGGAGAAAATCCTTTTTAACTGTTTCCCAGGTCTGTAGGCAAGTGTGAGGTGCCAACGTGCTTTGTTTACTGTTTGCATTATGAAATGTGTTTGTAAATAAAACATCCCACTGCCAACAGCAGTTAGCCTCCAGCTTCCTCAACACACTGGATGGGCTGGAGAGGAGCTGGGGAACAACTCCCACTAATTGCCCGCCAACCAGGCAGCTTTTCTCTGTGTCATCAAGGCTCTTCTTGGTGGAATTAGTCTCACACACACACACACACACACAGAAAGTAGAAAGTGAAAGACACATGAAATGTGTAGAGAAGAGAAGAACTACTGTGGAATTCTAAAATGCTCTTTCTGGGGTTATCTCCCTCTGGATCAAATTATTATTTTGCCACATACTTTCACACATACACACACACACACACACTTTCAGATCCAAATGTGAATGCTTGCCATCTTTAACCACACCAAAGTGGCTCCGTGGAGGCTTTGAAGAGCCATGGTAATGTTTTGTAATCACCAGAGGCAGAGACATGCCGAGCTGTGTTTGTGGGGGAATCACACAGTGTCGTTCTCTAGTACGCTTTGTGCGGATGCACAGGAGAGGCTGGCTTTGCGGGGGGTTTTCGAGGGTGCACTGCACACACAAAGATATGGCCTCTTGGTGTCCATATCTCAGTGTCTTGTGTATATTTAGGCTGGGGTGAGAGGGGATTTTCCCCTCATGAGTGAAGGGACAAGGATATGAGTGAAGGGACAAGCAACCCAGAAGTGCTCTACACAGAAACCTGCTTCAATCTGCATAGCTTTATGGGCAGACTCAAGCCTGGGCCAGCCCGAGCCCTTTCCCAGAAAGCACCTCCTTATCACGCAGTGTGGGGTACAGACCATACCTTGGTTGTCATCACAAGCTCATCATCCATCTGGAAAAGGCATCCCCCTGCTCTGTGTCTGTGAGGCCTACTTTTGATGAGTCCTCTTTATATGATTGAAGGGGTGATTGAGTGAGGGAATGTATATTTATGTTGTGTGTGTCTGTGAGAGTGTGTGTCAGAGACAGATAGGCAGAATGTGCGTGTGTGTATGTGTGTGTTGTGTGTGTCAGAAAGAAAGTAGGAGAGGCAGTGTGGGTGTGTGTCACAAAGAGTGCAGAGAGGGAACGTGTGTTTGTGTGTCTCAGTGTGTTTAAATATTCTTTTTTAAGCTATGAGTGTGTGAGGCAAAAATAACTGAAATCCACATTTTCAGTCAGACCAGCGTCAGCCCTGAGACAAGTGTTTAAAAGTTGAAATGTTTGCCCCTCCATTGGAGGCCAAGGCTGAACATGAACTTCTGACTTAAAGCCTCATCTCTAAACAAAGAAACGTTGCTTTCTTGTGTGGTGTTGCTACAATACCTGTAAATATGTTGGTTGAATGTAATAGTGTCATATTTAGTCTTCAACTTATCTTTGTAATCCGGGTAGCAGTCTGATAATTTTCCATGCTCTATTTGACTAAAATGTGCATTCAGTTTAACTACAATCGAACCTTCATTGTAAATTCTTGCAATATTTACCAGTAATACCATGCTTCTGTCCTAAGTTCAAAAGATGCATTTAGGAAACAAAGCCTAAGTCCTTGTTTTTCCAACTTACAGGTGCAATAACATATTATCTACCTTTATAGACGTAGACAGTGGTGGCGCTGTAGCCAGTGAGTCATGAATGGGTTTATTCTGGAGGCCTAGTAGCTCCTCTGCTTGATATTTGTATTTCTATGGTGGACCAAGGCCTGGAAAAAAGCCCAGACACCTGGAGGCTATCCTCCACTTTGAAGGATTGATAATTGATCCAAAGGCTTCACAGAATCCAGACACTTTAATGGAAATTGGGTGGCTTCTCTCCCGCAAAACCACCTGTCTCTGGCTCTTATCTGAGCCATTAACCGTGATTGTTGGTGACTCAAGCAGAGGTCATTGAAATCCATCAATGAGATATAGCAATCCAATGCATTCAGTGGACTTAGATAGGAAAACTATTTTAACCATAACCATGAGTTAGGTCAGGTTGTGCATGGTCACATGAAAAATGGTTGTGCTATCCTTCATATATTGCAATACACTTCTTTGTAATGGTGGTGCAATCTGCTTAATGTAGTGATTTAAGTGTCATCTTTTAATTGCTAAAATGATGTATTGTGAATTATTATAGGTGAACTTTCCTTGTAAATATTAATACGGGTAGAAATGTGTTAAATGTATTGCTTGATTGTTGAACTGACTACCCTTTTGGTAATTCATTGTGCTGGGTAATTTATTCATGCATTTTGTCTCTAGTAGTTTCATTTTTGAACTTTGATGTCTGAGATGAATTCATTCAGAGCAAGTCATGAAGAACTTTGTGTTAATTTAAAACTGAGATTTTTTATTTATTGTATATTTTTGTATTTTCTGTATGTATGCATTTAAAGTTTACCTGTGTGCTTGTTTACATAACTTGAGCAGAATTGGTAAAGGTTATTGGTGTACAGGTTTTTCACCTGTAAATGCTTAAGTGAAGTGAAGTAAAGTGAAGACAAAATAGAAAAGATAGAGAGTCCAAAAAAGTTCTGGTTATTCAGAGCGAAACCCAGTTACATGTTAAGCTTTGGTACCTCCCTATCAAGTGAGGGTTAAAGCACAGCAAGAACTGCAGTCACTTGACACACACATTAGGTACAATACTGTATTCATCAAACCTATATCAGATAAATGCAAATAAATCTAAAATAATATGCGTATCATTTTAAAATCATCAACTATATTACAGAAAACACAAAAACATTTTTCAAAGCAGCAGAAACCGTGACTCTGTCTTTGACAAAATAGAAAGCACAGGGCTTTAGGAGACAATAGACCCTCGTTTAACTCTAGATGATAAACACACACCACGGGGGAAAGGAGAGAACACAGAGGAACATGCTCTGCTTTTTATTTCTATGCCCCAGGTGAGAGAGCTCTGCGTTCCCCTTTGCTAGGGCAAGACAGGACGTCAGCAGGCACCTTGTTCTACTGATGTGCTGTGGGTCGGTGCGCTTCAGTGAGACTGTTAGTAATGAAAGGAGGAGAAGAAAAGAGAGAGAGGGGGGGGGGGGGGGGGGAGTTGGGAACCTGGGCCAGACACACCCTGCAGCTAACAGGTGCCTCGGTCTGTCACGTCAAACTCAACAGCCAGACCCTCCCCCTCCAGGAAGAGAGAAAAAAAGGGGAGAAAGAGATGAAAAAGGTAAACAGAAGAAGAAAAAAAAATGTGATAGAAAAAAGTAGTAGTCAGTAAGTAAGAGAGAACGGAGGGGAAAGAGAAATGAAAAAGTGGAGATCTCCAGTAAAGTAAGAGAAAGCACGAAATGAACAGAACAGAGAAAGGAACAGAACAGACATTTGGCTGTGGTTGGGATCTGTGAGATCCGGATGGTAATGATGTCTCATGGCGACAGTCGGGATGGAAATGATGTCTCATGGCGACAGTCAGGATGGGAATGGAGTCCTGCTCAGCTGCAGGTGCTTGGGATGGCTAATTAAAGACACAACCTGGACAAGGAAGCGGATAACTTCATGACAGGGATTTGACAGGGCCTACGCCTGGAAGAGATGTGATACAAGCAAAGTTGGTGTGTGTGTGTGTGTGTGTGTGTGTTTGGGGGATTGAGAAGAGTACGCATGTGTGAGAATGTGTGTGAGTGTGTCAGAGAGAGAGAGTGAAAGTATGTTGGACACACTTGTCAGACAGGGTGAGCGAGAGAGAGAGAGAGAGAGAGAGAGAGTGAGAATGAGTAGGAGAGACTGAGAGGGACAGGCCTGTCTGCTTCGCTGTGAGGTGTGGGGAGTGGGGAGTCGTCCGCACTTCAAGGGCCTGAGCCTTGACAGTGAGATACTGAGGGAAAAAAACTCTGTCTCTCACCGTGAGGAGGAGGAGAAGGAAGAGCAGGAGGATGTGAAAAAGGGGAGAAGACCTGCAGGTCCCAGATAGGGCCAGAGGTCTGGACTTTTTAGAAGCAGCTGAACTGATAGTTCCACCCTCAGGGTCAGAGGGCACTCACGCACACGAGCAGAGGAGCATTGTGGGATTGTGAAAGTTTCTTTAATGTGGCAGGGAGGAGAGAGAGAGAAAGAAAGAAAGAAAGAGAGATTCTCTCTGTCGTCTTTTCTAGTATGAGTCTGGTAAAGAAATAAATCAAGCCTTCTAAAGGCTAGGTTTTTATTATTTCAATACCATTATTCAGAGCTCTGACAGGGCTACTGGGCAGGGGAATTTTTGTGCCTTTTTCATGGCGGGACGGCTCTTGTCTCCCAGAGAGAAAAAAGACAACCTTGAAGACCTTGAGTGTTGTTTTGCACTAAGAGCTCTAAATCGCAGCCCAGCCAAACCCAAAAGTAGTTATTGCAAGGGGTGGGAGCAAGAAGGAGAATACCAAGTGATCATTCCATTCAGGAGGCCCAAATCTCCCACTCTACCTCTCTGCCTTCCTGCTAAGCTAAGGCTTAAAATCCTTCATCCCTTCTCTCCATCACCACCACCCAACACCACCACCCAACAACCCGCCTGCACTCACATCCGTCCAGATTCTACTTGTTACCACTTCACATTCCGCATCCAATCGCACTGGGTTACACATACACACACACACACACACACACACACACTAAATCACGGGGCAATTATCTGCGGTGTTATCTGCGGTTATACTGGCGGTGAAATTCCTCCCCTCCCCTCGTTTGGAGCACGCGGAAGAGGACTGGGGTGCTGGGACACGGGAACTGTTTTGCTTAATTAGGCTCATCCGCCACATCTCAACAAATGCCGTGGTGATGCATGGCTCAAGATACTAACGTGACCTTCGCTCTTTCCATTATAGCGGTTTCAAGTTCTTATGCACACACACAGCCACACACAAACACACACACACACACAGACAAAACCTTCTAATTCCCTCTTGTTTTTTCCCATGACAACCAGACCATTTTAAAGGCTAGACAGGCTTTGGAGTCACGGGAGGGAGGGAGGGGTGTGATCAGCAGCTTGACTTTGTGACCTGCCGTCATCATTACTCCCATAGGGGCTCATGGAGACAATGTCTTGTGATAGAACGGCCTAAATGGATGTCCCCTTTAAAAACAAACATTTAAGATGATGGTGTGTGTGCGTAGTATGTGTGTGTATAGAGCTACTTTCCACTCGAGTACTTTTCTAGTTGTGTTCAACAACCTGATTGTGTGAGGCGATAGTAGCAGGCCTGCACAGTTAAAGAAGTGTGGGTGTGTGTGTGTGTGTGTGTGTTGGGGGGTGATCAGTGCATTGCTGCACGCCCGGGGGGGGCTTCTTTCTGTTTACATAATTGATGCAGAGGCAGAGAGCATATTGCTTGCTTTCACACAGCCTGCCATGAGCCCCCCACGCGGCGACGGCTGGCCAGATTAAAAATTCTAATTTGCGTGAGGCTTAGTGGCAGAGCCCGGAAGCTCTGGCTCGGAACGGAGGTGCGCCAGAGCAGGGCTGACAATGAGAGGGATGACCCACTTGGATTTGCCCAGAAAAGGCTGGAGAACAAGAGAGTGAGACAGAGAGATTTCAAGATTGAGTGAGATTGAGAGAGAAAAAAAAGGGGGGGGGGGGGGGGAGAGTGAGAGTGTGAGACAGAGTGAAAGAAGGAAGTGAGAGAAAGAGAGACAGACGGAGAGAGAAAGAGAGAAAGTGAGTGAGAAAGCCAGACAGAGAGAAAGAGAGAGACAGAAACTGGGAGAGAATGGATTGCTCTGGAGGCTGGACAGAATCATGTCCTGAGGCTGGGTGTCTGGGTGTTTCATTTGGAGTGGAAAGCAGGGCGGGAGGAGAGAGAATCAGGGTTAAGTGGGAAGTAGAGGTGGAGGAGGCGGGGGATAAGACTGGTGAGTTCCTTTGGTGTCCCTTCCGCCTAAGACCTTGAGTCTGGAGCCTAGGGAGGCCACCCACAGCTACACACACACACACACACACAGGAGGCGTGGGAGGAGGAAGAGAGGGTGAGAATCACGTCTCAGGGATTCACACCACAGTGCAGCCTTCTCACCTTAATTAGTTCTCTTCCAAATCTCGTCATGGCTTTCAGAACATTAAAAATTGAAATTAAAATAACCCCTGATATATATATATATATATATATGCCTATTTAAGCACTTATTTTATCTTTGTTGCTGGTACCGTGAAAATGAGTTTTAAAAATGAGAATTTATTACACTAAAAATCACTCTAAAAAAAAGTGTTACCAGCAGTTCACTAATTTATTTCAAATGCTTGCCAGTGGAAACCAACTGGCAGCTTGCAATGGCAAAAATAATGCTGTGGACATATAAGAAGGAAGTGTGTGTGTGTGTGTGTGTGTGTGTGTGTGTGTGGTGGGGGGGAGAAGGGAATAAATGAGAGCCACTGAGATAGTAACCACGGAGATAGGAATTTTTAGGCAAGAGAGAAAGGTGATGCAAGCAGGCCGAGGCTGTCCAGTAATTTGGTTGTGTGTGTGTGTGTGTGCGCGTATGTGAGTGAGTGAGAGTGTGTACAGTATGTGTGTGTGTGAGTGAATGTGTGTGTGCGTGTGTGTATGTGTGGTGACAGTGTCATCCCTGATCAGGAAGTGTGCTTCTTTTGCCAGCTGCCCACACATTCAGCTGTCTGTCAGCCATCACACCAAATGCCTCAGGAAATAATGATCCCCAACTTTTCCCCAACACCTTGTGTCAAGAGCAACTTTTCTCGGGGGGAAAAACTTTCTACCCTTTTCATGTCAAATATCTTCAACATTGTGACAGAAGAGGAGAACAAAAAAGAATAAAGAAACAAACAAAAAAAAGGATATCATCACATCAGAATAAAGCTAGCCTACACACCTCTCTGTTTTATTCTAAAGCGTATGGCAGGCGGCAGCGTCTCAGAGAGCACCACAGCTGTGTAGGCCGAGCCATGGCGGGGCAAAAACATCTTCTGGGGTAGCTGGCGGAGGAGGGGAAATGAGCGGCATTAAAGAGAACTCAATGCACAGACCTGGAGCTGCTGGAAACACTGGATCAGATACCATCCGGGGTGTGAGTTACCACTGCAGCCAAAGAGCTGGACAGCCTGTCAGGATGGGCATGTAGTTCAACCCCCTTTCCCCACCTACCCCCACCCACTTTAATTCATGGCAACAGCACGTATATTTAGCCCCTGCTAGGCTTATGAGGTCTGTCAGGCCTGACACCCAATCCTAAGGATCCCCAGGCCGGACAGGATCTCAAAAAAAGAAGAGTCTAAATATAACTGTCTCAAGTGACAAAAGAACGATCACAAGAGTGGAGATGACCTACATTATAGCTACTGAGGAGATGCATGTTTTTTTAGTTTGCAAACAAGCAACGGCTTGTAAATCCACCGAGAGGAACAGACAAAGGAGATGGGGGGTGGGGGTGAACTCAACGTCTCATCTCTGGGTACAGTCAAGGGAGGTCGTTCAGTTTTTGTCTGTCAAACTCTGTGAAGTAGGACAGTCACCAATGGCTGTTTGTAAGAGAGTAAAAAAAAATAATGTGTGTGTGAGCAAAACATTACTGCCGTACAAGGCTATTTAGGCCAACAGGTAATAATCATGATTTCACAAGCATGTCTATGTGCTTTTCTTTTCAAATGGTAAGAAGTCAATGCTATTAAAAACTTCATTAATAAACCACATAATCCATTAAAAACATTTATCATTCAGAATGTCAGCCTGTCCATGATAATGAATTAGGCTCTGTCATTAGTGAGATAACAAACGTGTGCTATCGGAACTGCGCCTTGTGAAATTGGCTTGTTTCAGCAGGCAGGGGCCTCTGCAGGCCTGTGCAGACCAGCTGTGGTGATAAGCCAAATGAGTGTCAGACCCTCGGTGACAAGAGCCACACAGTGGAGATGGATAGATGGGGACGAGTGGTCAGCCACGCTACACTGCCCCCATGTGGTGGAGGACACCACACACGCTTACTAACTCCACAGTCACAGGAGAAAGCGAGATGCAAAGTATACTTGTTTTTTTTGTCAGGTATTCAGTTTTCTTCAAGGCGAGTGCATTGCAAAAAACCAAAGCTTTTTTGCTTCAGCTTTGCATAGAAATGACTTCATCATCTCTGACAAATAGACCTTTATGTGGTGGAAAGCTACATTATCAGCAGGCGTACACACTGAAGCTAGACTCTGCGAAAACAACGGTACACTCATCATACCAAGGCAATGCTGGTTTTACTACTCACACATGCACTCTCTCTCTCTCTCACACACACACACACACACCGGGATACACACACATGCACATCCACATAGGCATGTCTACACATACTCACACACACAAACACACCCACACACACACACAATCAGTACTGATAGAGCTTGAAATGTCAGAGACAGCTGATCCTATGGATGGGTCTCCATGGAGAAGGAGGGTGTGGAGGGCTTGCTCTCTGATGGACACCACTGATAGTGATAAGACACACCGGAGCCGCCTGGGCCGTGATCAGCATCACGACTTCAGCCATTTCAAAAGTCAGAAATCGATGTGCAAAGAAATTATCACTCATCTAATCCTGGGGAAGAGTCCTTTGTCACTGTGCTCGGCTGCTATTCATTCGGGTGTGATGTGACCTAGAACTCAGGGCTGCCAGATGCTGAAGGGTCTCTATGGCACCCAGGAGTTCAGACAGGGACAAGCAGTTCACAAACGCTTCTGAGAAGCAGCATCCTTTCTGCTAAATGGAAGCATTAATCGTCTAAGCTATCATCATCAAGGCCAGGCATTCAAGTTGCTTCTGTTGACAGCAGAGATATTTACAAGCTGCTCTAATGCAAGAGCACCAGAATGAGTGAGCCTAAGTGATCTTAACTGTCATTTTGACCGAAAACGAATTGATGCCTCAGTGCATCAGCTGTATCCATAGCAATGTACTGTACTGTAATGTGTTGACTGTATTTTTTGTTTGGATTTGTGCTGTGCTTACAGTAATCGCTGCGTTTAGAATTCCTTACATGCTCCCTTTCAATCACTATTATACTAGTGGAAAAATGGGACAGCTATTCAGCAAGGACGCAAGGTCGTGTCCTAAACCATGGCAGCCATCAAGCAACGAAAACTCAGCTAGTTCAGACCTTAGCTGAAATAAAACTCATCCCAAAAGGAAGGTGAATTATAGTTCGCACACACGGATCAAAACACTTCTACTTTAGCAGAGGAGAAAATCACATATATGGCATCGAATATAACATTTCTCCAGCGCACAGCAAGACATGTGCCTTTGAGATAAAAGCGGAGATGTTTTCTTTCTGCCAGCCTTGAAGATGAAAGAGCGGGCCTAAGCAGAGATCATATGGGCTGTGATTTACTCACTAATATCGCTCTAATCCATCTGACAGGCACAGATCACAGCAGACACGGCATTTGTCTCCATTAGAAGACTACGCGGCCGTATGAGGCTGCGCCTCCCCGGAGACAATCAATCAGTGTCACCCCTAGTCATCTTCCCCTCCGTCCCGCGAGCGGTCGGGAATTCAACCGCCATCTCCCGTCGCATGCCAATTAGGGGTGCGGACGAGTGCCTCGGGCAGCCTCCTGAAGCCTCGGGTGCCAGGGGACAGCGTGTCCAGTGTGTGTGCGCGATGATGCCATGGTCATTAAGGGCACGGTCGCTGCAGGTGCCCCCCTGGTCCAGCTGACGCAGCGTCCACAGCATGGAGGAGCGCATACACTGGCAGAGTACTGCAGTCGTGTCTCTCGCAGAACACTACTATTGTATCCTGCCGTCATCCAGGAGTTAATTTGGTTGTGACAGGTTGTCATTCCCAGCAATTACCATCACTGAAAGCTTCTAGCCGGCTGTCATCCAGCACTGCTCGCTACATCCTTTACCCCAGAGTCACGGATAAAAGGGCAAGCATCAACCACAAGGGCAAGCATCGCGGCAGTGAGGGGGGGATAAGAAAGGCTGTGTTAAAAGAATTTTATTAATGTCTACTGTAGTTGATGAAAGACAACTTCAGTGCCATGTCCTGGGCTGATTGAAATTGGTTTAAGATACATAAGAAAATACATGTACGTCATGTGTAGATAAAACACAACAAAGGAGCATTGAAAAATCCTATCTTCTATCTGAGAAAGCCGCTATCACTGCTCTTTCTCATCGCCCACCCAGTCAATGAATGCAGTCGACGTCAAACAATGATAGATATAGTGGGGGGTCAGGCAAGCGTTTCCCTCCTCATAATTAGGATCAGTGTTAAGACCAGCCTTAATCCTGCTCCATTCAAGAGTTCGACAATCCCAGACGAGGCTAATCCCCTCACGGCCGCATCTCCCCAATTCATATGTAATTAAAGGGGAGCCTTAGTCAAAAGCTGCACCGGACGCTCACTCAGCTCCAACTCCTCTTTTCATCATCTACTTCTGCAAAGGGTAAGGCGGTACTGCAACTATTAATATAGATTTTCTTAGCACACTGGTGGACTGAACAGTAAGAATGGGCTTTTTCCAAAAAATCCTTCAGAATCTCTTTCTCAACCCCCATCAGAACAAAAAGTGCACGTAATTTCAGTGCGAATCCCTGAAACTAACAGATTTTTTTATGCATATATTAAACTCTTTATATCCAAGTATAGGTAATTCCAAATCAATTAAAATAATAAATAAAAAATGTTGATAGGTATGATTTTTAAAATGACATCCCATAATGCTGCGCAAAGATTCTGATTATTTGGGGTCATTATACTGGACATTATACTGGTCACAAGTTACTGTCTTGAATGGAAACAAATTATGATGTTGTACCCTGATCTGGGTCCTGTAAACATAGTCCAAATGTTCTTATTAAGAAGAACATTGAAAATCATTTTGAGTATATAGCAGTTTTGAGTCCATCAGGATTTGGATTCGATCTGGTCTATCAGTAAGGGATTGGTCAGCCTGTTAAACTGATGCTTATAGCTGATGCTTGTATCCCTGTCATTCCCAGTCTAGCTTAGTCTTTAGGCTTAGCTGTTGATTATTAACTGTCTTCATTCCTGAAAGACTCAGTCTCAGCTTAGTGTTGCTTCCTCAAGGACACGGTTGAATGGATTTAAAAAACAATGCTTTCGGTCTCGACTCTGTCTTGACATAAGTGGTCTTGTCTCCACCACATTTTTTTTTTTTACAGATGGTGGAGTTTATAATATGATACTTTTGACTGATACATTCTAATCATACTCACACACACACAAACACACACACACACACACACACACACACAAACACACACCACAAAGTTGGCTAACAGTGACTTGAGGATTATGAAATTGAGAAGCAGCCATTGCCATCACATGCATCTTTGAACAACGGCATAATCCATGATTTGTGTGGACTCCAAGTGCCCTCCTAAATGACAGTATGTTTGTGACTGCTTTTTTACACTGAAGCCCAGACTTTTCCATCATACACAACTTGTACAAAGGTGATGGAAACCCCTTAGAATGAAATGATAGAGAAATGGGGCCAGAGAGAGCAGACAGAAAATGTTTTCCAAAAATCAATAATATAAGTCAAGAAACCACCTGCCATGAATGTGTCATATTTTCTTTGGGACCTTAAACTCGTCTTAAAAAATCTATTGGAATCAGCACCAGACCTCAGCAAAATCTCTTTCTTTTATGTCATCTCATATAAAAGAGGGGAAATGGCTTGTCGGGGTAAAACCAAGACAAAGTTCTTTCTCTACCTGGGCAGCTTTCATCAGGGACCCATAGCAGCAGAAAATGAGAAACAAAGCAACGGAACGCATCATCATTCATCATGTTGTGTTTTCCTGGGAAGTTTTATTCCATGCAAGCACAGACATAACACACACACACACACACACACACACACACACACACACACAAACTTCTTTATCTCCTCAAGAGCTTGTTTCAATGCACTTTCCTCTTTTGCGGCACCACAAATGAGAGAATTCCATTCTCCCCCTCGTCAGCTGCACTATCAAACCCAATTTGAGAGGCAGATGCAGCCGAGACGGCTCTTGATTGGAACCCCTATCCCAATGAATCTTTAATGTGAGGCACTCTCACTGTCTCACTGTCCATGTTTCTTTAATTATAGCCTCCTGTTCTTAGCGCTAGCCTGTGGTAATCATTAGGTCGGGAACTGCCAGAATTACAAACCCCTGAGCGATGGTACTCTTGGCAGGAAGGCTGGGCCTGGTCTGGCTGAACCCTCTGTAGCGACGGCTGGAAGCCAGAGTTCAGATGAAATGATGTTGCGCTGTGAACGATGTGAACTGACCTCTACAGAGGGCACACAAAAAAAATAGCTGTGCCAAGCAGCCAGTAGCCTGAGCTGAGTGTGTGATTATTACCAAGTTAGCTTCACTCGGGCTATTAGCACTCATCATGACTGACACTGAGACAATGCTACTGCCGTTCCCTGGGTTCTTTAACGCTCGCCAGTGCATGCAGATGAATGCTGAAGGGCAGAGGACACCGACTCGAGCAGAGACACTGATGCAACCTGTTGAATTTAGAGTATGGGACGCTCATGCATGAATTTAAATACACATTTTCGCTCGTCTGCATGGGAATGAATGCTCATAAAATATAGAGGAATATAGATGACACTGCCTGGGCATATATGCCAGCTCTAAAACATAAAAACTTTCTCCGGTAGTTTCTCGGTCCAATAATGCATCATATACTCACAGCACATGCTGCCGAAGACCTCGTAGGCATCTTGCTAGGGCTTGTCTACTGGAACAGAGTATCCTTGAATCCACAGGGATGGCTGGACAATACTGGGCAGACAGCTCTGCTCACTGTGGGTTGGCCCGAACAGGGTTCACGTCATTTGGGGTTTTGTCAAAGCCTTGGACCACGTTTATTAACAACTCAACCTGCCTCCCCTGTTCCGTCCTTTGCCCAGGTTCATTTCCCGATTGAGTTTCCACTGTCAGGCAGTAACTCTATCACCTACCTGCTCGCCAGATCCAAGATCTGGGCAAGAAACCCACAGCATCAGAGGAGAAAGTAAAGGGAAGCACCTGAAATGTGCCTGAGGTTTGTGTTGCCTTCATTGACCGTGTTGTGTGTTCTCCTCCATCAGTGACCTGGATAACCTGGAATAGAGTCAGAAGGGGAACATTTTAATAGGACGGCTATGATGGATACGTCCCACCAAGGATGCGAAGGAAGGACACGGGATAGCCTTGCAGTGGAGAGGATGCATAATTTAGCACAGGTCAGACGAGTGAATGTAACTCAAAGCTGCCACTTGGCATGACTCCCTATTCAGGTCGCTCATGTTACTACTGTGAGGAGAGAGAGAGGGAGAGAGAAGGAGAGAGAGAGGTGGTGGTGGTGTTGAGTTGAGGCTTCCCTCTACCAGACAAGCAGATTACTACAGTCAAGTACATCTTTTTCATCAACATCTGCCCTTTTAGGAGAAGACATCTGAGAAGCGGCACGAGAGGCAGCTCAAGAGGCCTGGACATCCAATATGCACCCATGACATGAACATGAAACTGAACATGGGACACTGAAAAAGAGATTAAATATGCAAAGAGACAATGCTCTCTTAATCTAACAACCTTAACCAGATTGACCAGTACAAATGGTTCTTTTAGTAAGTGTGATCATCAGGCTGCAAGACATCATAACTCAAGTTTAATATATTTTTTCATCAATATCATCCATTTGAAATATAATACTAGAGATTTGGGGAGTTCCTTTAAAGGAGAGTCCCTGCTACCTAGACACACACACACACACACACACACACACCCCAATGTGACTTTACCATAGCTCTCTCCAAATGTTGCATAATGTTTACTCTTCAGCATCTCTCAGTCCTGCAAACACTGTCTTCAAAAAATCCAAGTCACAGGGCAGGAACCACTTCTTTGCAAAGTCAATATTTATTCCGATTTAGAACATTTACATATAAAACCAAAACTGGTGAAGAGTCTGAAAATCCAAGAGCACTTTTTCACATGTTCAGACAACCTAATCTTACCAGGCAAACGTTTTAGGATACGTTTATACAAGACAGATAAATAAAAGGAAGAAAAAAAAAACAAATAAACAATGAAACACACAAAGCCCAGCTTTCTTTGAACTGAATGTCAAGTTTAGCTGATAGGTTTTATTTGGGGGGGATGGGATGGTGAGCTGAGGATTTCATTCGTTTTAAAATTACAGCATTTGGGTTGCTTCAAAGGTCTATCTCGTGGGATATAAACAGGTTTGTCATCATTATTATATGAAGTTTTAATGTGCCAAGAGCCAAATTCACATCACACACCGCGCAGGCACAATCGCAGATGAGCGCTAATGAGCACGCCGAATCAAATCCTCAGTCACAACAACCGGCGTGCGAGAACGGGCCCACGCGCAGCAAATCTACCCCAGAGAACTCATTTGAGCTAATAAGTGTCACTTGTGTCACTTGATTCATTTTAATAGGTAAGCGCTCCATTGCCAACTCATTAGCACAAGCTCTTAAAACAGAAAAATGGAGAAAGAGATCTATCACAATATAACAAATCGTAGCTTTGTAACCTCAAGGACACGCACCTGACAGACGACTGATAATGGCTGATACACCTGCATTCAGTTTTCAGTGTCCTGGGGCAATGACGTTGTATGCTGTTAGGCATTAACCTAACTAGCAGGCTTTCTGGGAAAGAGCAGGTACGCACGCGGGAGACCTTTCTAGCAACACAAATACTAGTGTAAGACAGGTGTAAGCTTGACTGCACAGGAAAATTAGGTAGGCTATGAAAGCAGAATTATAATGTTAAAGAAATAAAAATGTTGGGAAATAAAAGTGTAACTCAGCTTCAACTCATCCAGGCAGGTAAGCAGGCCAATATAACAACTTTTAGGGGTAATGCATTCTATGAATAAATTTGACTAATGATACTTCTTCTGAATAACTTATTATGACACTGAATCAGCATAAACACAATAATTACTGTCTGAACTATAGTGCCATCAGTGACAATGGAAATAACACATACTGCAGGCATTTTGAACAGTGTATTTAAAAAGATATTGAAAAATGATAATCTGCAATCAATATAATTCAAGACTAAATAGTTAAGAATAGGCATTCCTTATGTTGAAATCTTATTTACACAAATCCCTCTGGGTGCGGAGAGCAATTTTCTACAGGATTCTTCACTGAAGTATGTTTACTATACATGACAGGACTAAAATGAATGAATGCGGGTGGCATAGAAGCTCCAGGCGTAATCTGCATTAATTGCATTTATATAACAGAGTAAGCTTTTGCATGTCATAGTAGTCACACATACACACAGTCACACACCCACACACACACAGCATGATTTGATTAAAACAGACTAGCATTCATCCATTGTTTTGTACATGCTTGCAGATGTCATCAGGAATGACTTCATCCAACAGTAATTAAATGTTATTGTCGGGACAGCAAAACCAAGCAGTGATATGGAGAATGTGCAATTAACTGCATCCATGTTCTTCAAACATATTTCATCTCTTAATTTCTCTCATAATCTCTTAACTCTTTAGGCACCAACAAAATTCCCCTGACAAAATTCTGACATGCTAGTCTTTTTTTCAGCGCGCCGTAGAGTGTCTCAGACAACAAGTTGCACGTCATGAAGTATGTCACATTATAAAACCGACTCAACATTCAATGTTTGAAATAGTCTTCATTGCTATGAATGTGTCTGTATGGGAAATTTAGGGCAAAATGGGGCTGAAATTGTGTAACGTGACTAAACCATAGTAAGATAACCAATCTTCAGTTAAACAAACCAAATCAGGAGAACTGCCCCTCCCTTGAACCCCCCTTTGTTGCCTATCTTCATTTGTGCACTCTGACAGAAGGGACAGATCATTACATCCAGAGGAAGGCTGGGGTCTTTTAACATCTACAGAAACCCCCTTCCTACAGTATGGTCTAGTAACCCCCTTCCTATGTTCAAGGCCAGTGTTCCTATGCTTGTATGTTGGGAATACAGCACAAGGATGAGGGATGCTGGACGACAAGAGAGGCTGGTGAGAACAGCTGGCTCCATTGCTGTACTGGAGCTGGAGTCACTCATGTCTTTTGCAGAAAAAAGGACCCTGAGCAAACTGATATCTGTTCTGGACAGTGACCATCAACCCCTGCACAACACACTCTCCAGACAGATGAGTGTGTTCAGTGGCAGAGCTCTGTCCTGACATGCTCAACTGAGAAGGTTCTTCGTCACACAGGTCACCCAGCTCACCCAGCTCTACAAGACAGAAGAAGAGGGGTGAGATTAACTACTGCAGTGTGATTTCTACACCATACAGGGACCACATGTCTGTGCGTTGACCTCAGCTGGTCAACTTTTTACATTCTCTTTTTTGCTTACCAAGAACTATAACAAGAACTGGACAATATTGCTGTTTTTTATCATTTGTAGCCATTTTATATTTTTCTTCAAACAGGATCTGCATTGGAAATTACTTGCATTGACACTTTAGCAGTAGGGTGAGCATCCTTCTGCATGTTCTTCACTACTTCCACACTAAATAACTTAGTACCCTAAATGGCACACATAATAGGATTTTTATCGGTATGTCATGCATAAATTCAGGCTGTGGTAGCTGTTTATCTATCAAGAAGAGTCGTCGTTCGCACCATAATGCAGACTGTACCCTCAACCAGAGTTATTGCATTTGAAATAAAAGAACCCCTGTAGATTTTTTCATGAGTACTCTACGGTGCCATGCTGAAACAACAAAAAAAATACAGCAGATGTTTTCCATAATGCCAACCTTGCAAACACCGCCTACCGAGTCTTGTTTGCAGGTTTGAACTTTTAACGGTGTCCTCGAGCAATATAATAAGACATGCTGTGAAAGAGGTAGGCTAGTGTGTTTCAGAGCAGGATAATGTCCATAACCAGCTCTTTCCGTCACTGCAGTCCTGACAAACACAATCAACCGTAAAATAGACTCCATAATCATTGTCTGGATCAACTAGATATCAACTACTTTCTCAACACTGGGTCTGTCTTGTCATTTGCTTCCTTGTCTGTGTGGTTAAAAATAAATCTAAGGTAAAGTTATAATACATATGCCCTCTTTAGTTTTTAATATTAACGCATCGGGCTAGTGATACAATAGATAATCGTTGCCCAGAGATAATGTTATTTATACATATTCAGGCAGAGCATTATAAATGTACTTAAAGGTGCTCTAAGCGATGTGACGTGTTTTTAGGACTAAAACATGTGTTGTTACATACAGCAAACATCTCCTCACAACCTGCTAGCTGCCCGTCCCCTGAACACACTGTAAAAAAACGTGGTCTCTGTAGACAGCCCAGGCTCCACAAACGGCAACAAAAACACAGTGGGCAAACCTAGCATAACAAATGAAAACAAAACATAACAAACAGTGTTCCAGCCAATAAATGACAAGAAGGATTTGGAGGAGGGGTTGGGTGGGGGTTAGTGCACGTGAGTCTTTCAGGAAGCATGGGAGGGAGGGGGAGGAGTAAGCTATCCTCCGTTTTGTTTGACAATACTTCGAACGTCAACAAGAAGTGAACTCAAACAGCATCGCTTAGAGCGCCTTTAAGCAGAGTTAAACATATACTTCACCTTTCAGATCTCTATAGCTAAAATTAACCATTTGTCATACAATTAGACTTAATAGCACAGAGACATGTCAAAACACGAAATGGAGAAACTTCTCTGTTAATCTCCTTTATTTAAACAATTTGCTTCCTTCCATTTCAGTGATTTAATTAGCTGTGGAAAAAAAAGTAATTTGATTTGCATAATTGTGTACTTTTTTGTTTCTGATGCTTACAGAATTTTAAACCATTTTGAACAAATGGTCCTTAACCAAGTGCTATCGCTGTCTGTGGCTCACTAAGATGAATGTCTCCGTTTCGTGAGCAGTAGAGCATAAACACACAATTAAGGCCCTTGCTTAACATCTGCAGAGATCTCTTATCCAAGTTCAGCTGGGGCCGTCTCAGTCGATTAACATCAGCAGTCATTCTAGCTCAGACAGAGTTGTTCTTAATGTTGTGCCACTATGATGGAGTCTTAGTGCAGGCTGTGCACTTTGTCTGATGTGTCCTCAGTGCATACAGCTCTGGGTAGCACACCACAGTTATTAGGAAACAACTTAGATGACTTCTCTTTGGACCTGCAGGTTAAATTATGTCTATCTAAAGGCTAAATCAGAACAGGTAAAATCTTAATATACAGTATTACAGCTTCAACATGTTATAATCTATGTGTGTTTGTGCATAGCAAGGGCTGCTATATGCCATAGTGCATAAGTAATGTTGTACATAATTCATAGAATGTAATTCTGTGCTGTTTATATGTATGCCCAAGATTTGAATAATAAATGAATTTGTTGTCAATTATCCTGTGCATACATAACTTTTGTGCTGAACCTTCCATGCAGGGCCCTGCATCACACAAATGCAATTAAAGTATAGGCATACAGAATGTCTTCTATCTTACTACTTTTTATATCTGGTAACATTAAATTTGTTGATGATAATATAACCTGTGCACCCTCTATGTAAGAGACCTTGTGGTATTGAACCATGGTATTGTGTAGGCTATAGTATAATTTCCATATTAAACAAGCATCATATGACCCGTCATGCTGTGTAAATGAGGTATAGACCTATAGGATGTCTTCTAGCCAACTATGTTTCCAGCTGGTAACATTACAATAAGTAAGGCAATGAACCGACCATCAGGAAGTGAGTCAAAGACTAAACCCTTTATGTAGCGGTAGTTTAGTGGCACCTGCTGGTTCTTTTTAAAGTTGCAGCTTCACAGGGGGGATTTCACTGCTCCAGAGATTTGAATTTGGATGTATCTGATACAATTTATCAAAATGCAAATATACAAATGTAGAAAGCCTATATATAGAAAAAATCAGCATCCACATGTATCAAACAGTATCATTGTATCAACAAAGGTCAAAGTTTTACTTGAAAATATATTAAAGTTAGATACATTTACAGGCTCTACTCCAAGTTGAAATCATGTCACCTTCACATGAATTAGGATAGGATAGTGTTGAATAGATGTCTGTGTCTATGAGTTTGCTCCAGCAGTAAAGATCTAGACACAGATCCATCTATTCTAGTAAACTGATTAGTAAAGCCAAAGGTAAGTTTACATATGATCAGATCTGGTATTTCTGTTCTGTGTCTTTAGTACATGCGAGATGTGATGACCTCTTTGTCAAAAAGATGTTAAGCAGTGTGTACTGGTATTTGCATTGCAACTGAGAGTGCCATAGATCCACTCTGGCCTATTTATCATCAGAATGGACAACAAAGTATACCCTCGTACTTGGTCTTAATGGATAGTGATCAGCATTACATTTACAAATGTATAAAAAAATTATACAAGCTGTGCCTTGGTCATTAAAATTAAAACATTTTGATGGTATTTAGGAGTATGGCCGGAAGTGGAAATGATAAATATTTTTAAATGAAATCAAGCTTCAGCACAGTAAAAATGATGTGAGTAGATTGATGTTGTTAAAGGTCATTGAGAGGACCAATAGAATACACTACAATAGGAGCAAACATTATTAGTTTCCATCCGCATATATGAGTTTTGTAAATAAACACACACACACACACACACAGAAGCTGTCAAGTGCCTCTCATTACGCTTTTACCTTCTCTCTGATGTAGTATTTATTGCAGCTGCATCTATAAGTTCAATAGCACAAGTGAGGATATTGTTTTATATATGCACTGCTTCTCCCTCATATAATATTAAATCGTTTAAAGATTGATTTATCATATAACACTAAGCTAAAAGGGAGGATTTTTGCTCTATTCAGGCCCTGATAGTTTTATAAGCTTTTTTTTAAATAAAGCTTTTTTTTCTAATAAAGTATCTATCTATCTATCAATCTATCTTTTTATCTGTGTGGAACTACTGTATCGTTTACACTTAATCAGAGTTTTAGCTTAAATGTGTATAACGGCCTCAAAAGTGGGGACTGTATTACTATATTATACTGTATTTTCTGTATTCCACTGGATAAATTCATAAAAACATAAGCCTTTAAAATAATATCTAGATATCTTTAAACAGTGCCTCAGACATTCTGCATAATGCCTTGGCCCAATGAGCAGGGCCCTTTGGGGCTCGAGCATGACTGACACGTGTGACAGATCCCCCGAGGATCTCTCATGGAGCGAAGCAGGCTAACAACAGTCAGCCAGAGTCACTGCTTTATGTGTGCAGGTGGGGAAAAAAAACATTCAGCGGGTCTTTCTCAAGTCTCTCTCTCTCTCTCTCTCTCTCTCTCTCTCTCTCTCTCTCTCTCT
>JAGFZM010001016.1:124223-134276 GCA_017657215.1 Limnothrissa miodon | reverse complement strand
CAAGGCATATTTGTGCAGCACTGTGCTGTATAAAATACACGTGTCCTTGTAGGCTTATAAGGAGCGGGTTTTATATGAACTATAACCGTGTGTAGGCAAACACTGTAGTTAATTCTATAAGTAATCATGCGTTCGTGTGTGTGTCTGTGTGTGTGTGTGTTTGTGTGTGACAATGTATCACAGCTGTCCTGGTCCTCCATGGGCGTTCTGATTTAATTATGGCATGTGTGGCACCTAAAAGACCCTGGAACCTTTATCCAAATGTATTTACTGTCTGCAAGGAGGGATCACTAAGTGCCTGGGTCATTTGAATAACCCAGTCCTCCTTTCCTTGGCACATTTTTTGTTTGTCTGAGGCGTGGCTCAGATGGAGCGGTGCCGTTGAATCGAGGCCATTAAAGACACGGGTGAAAAAAAGGTGGCACGGCTTTTAAAGATAACAGCGCAGCAGCGCGCTCGGCTCTGCTCCGCACAGCGCCCACGCGGGTGGGCAATCCTAACACAGGAGGTACACGCACGGAAGCCAAATCAATTTGCCTCCCCTTTTTATGTGTGTGTGTGAGAGTGTGTGTGTGTGTGTGTATGTGTATGTATGTGTGTGAAAGAGAAAGAGAGAGAGAGAGTGTGTGTGTAAGAGAGAGAGAGAGAGAGTGTGTGTGTGTGTGTGTGTTAGGACAGGGGGTTTTAGGGGGGTGGACAGAATTCATGTATGATTACAAACCTGACTTGGCGCTCCATTCACAGCCACTTGTAAAACACAGAGGGAAAAGGTCAGGTGGTGGGGGGGGGGGGGTGGTGTTCACTGAGAATGAGAAGAGAACGAGAAGAGAATGAGAGAGAGAGAGAGAGAGAGAGAGAGGGAGGAAAAATCACATTTCACATTAACAGTGTCTGGTCATCCTGGATGCCCTGATCAGTTTGATCAATCCCAGAGCTTGGCTCCATTAGCCATAGTCTACAGGAGAGAAGGAGAAAGGTGGAGGGATGGAGGGAGGCTGGATTGGGTTGGTTGGAGTATGTGGGGAAACTCCAGTATGCCAGATCTGTTTTTGATTTAAGGGACAAAAACCACGAAAGGGAGAATGAGACTCTGAGGCTGTTTTAACTGGGAGGAAGACGAGTGGGGAAAAAAAGAACACAGAGGGAAAACCATCTTGAATGTTTTATTTTCTATTTAAAGGCTTCCTATAGGCATTGTGCAGAGGAATGCATGAGCTCTTGCTGGGCTCAATAGCCACTCAACAGAAGCAGGAATTCAGTTCAGAACGCCATACAGATTCTCACACATGTATATCTGATATACATTTAAAAAGACTTTAAATGTTGACAATGGTTTGTGTCTGTGTCCAGTTTGGCTTTTCTGTGGAACAACAAAGAATTTTATAGAGGTGAATCAGTGTCCCACCACACACACACACACACACACACACACACACACACACACACACCACAAATCTGGCTGCACTACATCTGCACAGCTAGGTGTCTGGGCAGTTGTCCCAATGCACACTGGAATGATGTGGATAAGGAATGTCCAGGACACTTATTAGATTCCTAAGAGCTGCGGCACGGTCTTTAACACACACACATACACACACACACACACACACACACACACACACACACAAACCTCCCTCCTTGCCAAAGGAAATCACACACACTTTCCAGCATATTAAATGTGCTGCTCTAAAGACACACAGCTTTTGTTTACCTTTTTGTTTAGAGTAATCGCCCGGAGCGGGGCAAGCATGGTGGCGGTTGCACGGACTGACCTGTCTCTGCGTAATGTCAGCAATTGCACCACTCGACCGGTGTATTAAGTAGTAGCACCTCATGAAAGCAATTAGCGTAAGTGTTTGTCTTTCAGGCCTCTGAATGAGATGGCAGATGTTGTATTGACAGGAAGGGCTGGCATCTGCTCGGCTCTCCGTGCACCGTCCTTCATCTCCGCAGAGGAAGACTCCACTCCGCAGCGACAAAAAATTCAATCGAGCTGCCAAAGAGGTAGTCTCGGGGAGGAGTGTGACAATTTGTCATCTCAAACTAGGCCAAGAGAATAACACTGCCTAGTCACTAAAAATACATGCAGTTTTTAGTATTATTACGAGGTGTCTTAAGAGTTTCACACTGTGCTGCCTCTTACACATTCTGACAGGGATGAGTCTATTCTAGGACGCTAATCATTCCCTGCATGTAGTTATGCCTATGGGGTGAATAGCTCGTTAAAACATCTCAGTTAAAATGACAGTTTTAAGACATGCTAGAATATTTAGCATTAAATATGTTTACCGTGTTCTAGGATATTTTCCATGTAAGCAGTTGAAACATTCACGTGGAATGCATTTAGCTGAACATAAAGAATATTGGTGTATAATTCAGCCATAGAAATCAACAGATTGCTTACAAAGCAGTGAACAGCACAGCAGTTGAAAATGCAATGGAAGCTATTTGTTGGGCCATATACGGCTGTGTTCTGATTACAGCAGCGACACAGCTGTTTCTTGCTGAGATCTATTTTGATTCCTAGGACTACATGTTGTTTTCTATGGGATACTGTATTCTCAGCAGAACCTACCCAACATGCAGAGGCAGCCACCAGCATCTATGCCAGCCATTACCATGGAAACAAGTTTTAATGTGAGGGGGGATCCTTAAGGAGATGCCAGATCTGACTGAGGATGTTTAGATGTGTTTATTTGATGGAAATGTGGAATTACAGGAGCCTTGTGCCAGCTGTGTTTTGTATTTTTGCGTTTTAGAAATAGTTCCTGGTGAATCAGTGGATTTAATTCTTCAGGATTCTCTGATACATACTCTGAGGATAACCCCCCCCCCCCCACCCTCCAAAGCATGCATAACCACCTGCTGCATTAAGACCAGTCATAGCCTCCTCATTGGGCAGGATTTACAGCATTGTTTCAAAGTACCAGGTCAGAGGTGTAATATTCGTGAGGACGACTCTTTGCACGCTGCTGTAAGTGAATCATGTGATTGGATATCTATTCACACTCTACACATTCACTACAGAGCCAGTCGGTCTAGTTTCTTATGAGAGGGCTTCTGGAGCTGTGATGGGTTTTTTTTTCAAGTCAAGTCAGTTTTATTGTCAATTTCTTTAAATATACGATACATACAAAGGAACCAAAATTACGTTTCACACGGCCCCTTGCGTACATTAGACAGACAATACAGGACAGAACAAACTATAAAGTGTATAGAACAACATAAACTATTTCCGACAGAAAATATACTCTAATCATTTTTGCAGTCTATCACAAGGCCCATGAGTGAGTAGTTGTTTAAAATTAATGATTATTATACGGCATATGCATATTTTTGTCAGTCATGTTGACCCTGACATTTCTTTTCAATTACATGTCACCACATGTAATTGCAGGTTCAATAGACCCATGGCAGACAATAATAGATAGATGGCAGACAATGAATCAATGTGCTCCTCTGTTCTCACCTTGCCTATTAGCCAGAGATCGGGAGCAAGGTTGGATCATTTCCCATTGACCGTAGAAATCTGAATCCCCTTCAGCTCTACAGTTGAAACAGAGCGCCTGCTTGCTTGAATGGAGAGGTTAGTCATCTTTGTGTGTCAAGCCCTCATCTCCTGGGGCCTTGTTTCAGTCGCCGATTCAGACACACACACGTGGCCCGTTACTTGCCTTGTGCCCAGCCAGACAGGCGCACGATTCACTCACTTTGGATAAATGACTCTGCTGGATCTCTGTTTGCAAATACTGTGTAATGACACTCTCTTTTTCATACAGTACATTTGCGTCTGGAGGAGAAATGGTATGATGCTACAGAAAGCTTCAGTGACAAAGCATCTCAGTCAAGACCTCTTACTTGGCAGGAGTGTACAGTGTGGGTGATGCTTGTATTCTGTCCCACTGTTATAAATTGCATTTGCCTAGAAGGCTTTTTTGAAATGTCTCTTTTTATCCATTCAAGTAAGCAAAGAAAGAGGCACTTGTGGAAGTGCAAATATTCTTTGGCTTTTCTGTTATTTGTATTGTTGTAAAGCTCCTTGATTTCAGTCTTCATTTTACCTTTTATCTTTGTAAAAGCAAATGCATATGTTTTAAGAAGGTAATCAGATCTGTCCTGTCTGTCAGAAAAGATACCTCCTCTCAATTGTCCTTCATATTGTCAGATGTCTTTATTCTGGTATCTTGTGATGTGATAAATATATAAGGCACACACACACACACAAACACACACACACACACACACACACACACACTTACACACAGACAGCGATTAAATCTTGAAGATTAAAATGCTGCGCTTAACAAACCAACCGCATTATCTAAGTGAAATGCTTTACCTTTTTAGGAATGCTGCAGGATGTCATTGGAGGAAATGAATGAGTAATCAGAGTAACAGAGAGTCACGCAGACATCCCCCCCCACCACCCCCACTCTCTTCCCTTCACTCCTCCATCTCTCCTACAGCCTGTATTAAAGATGAAAGCAGCACTGCCTTTGTGAGGTGCTTCAGCAGCTCTGTCTCTGTCAGACCGTCAAGCTTCTTATAACTTTTCTCTGTGGCATGGGAAAATGCCGACATAAATAAAATATAGTTTGGAATGAATTATTCAGACAAGTATTGTGATTGACAAGGGGTTGGGGTGGTGGTGGGGGGAGGGGGGGTTGAAAAGTACCTGATTATGCTTTGGCAGTACGTGATTAGAATGAGCTTTTTTTCCTGCGTGAAAAACTGACAAAATGCGACTGTAGAACGGCAGCGCGGCAAAGCATTGGCACGGCCCAGAAAGTTGGTTTTGGCTGCTATTTGCATTTCTGTAATATCACGTTTCCAGTTTTCCCCAGGACTGGGCGCAGAATGTCATCTGTGTTGTTCTCTCTCTCTCTCTCTCTCTCTCTCTCTCTCTCTCTCTCTCTCTCTCTCTCTCATGGCCTGGTGGAGATGACAATTTGGATGTAAAGAGAACACAAGAACCATCAGTTCCTCTGACAGAAGCCTGGTGGAGATGATAATTTGGATGTACACTGAATGAGAGGGAAAAAAGTGTCAGTTGGAGAACTTAGTCACTCACGACACTTAGTCACTCTGTCTATACATATTGATGATTTTATAATTAACAAGATGGTCTGGCTTGAAAATTAGATTTTTTTCATTTATGATTCATCATATTTTTGCATTTGTATTTGTGATTAGTGTGATGCATAAAATCCCTTAAAATAGATTTTACTTTATTTATTTATTGTTCACACACAAGACCTGCTTTAATAGATAATTGGTCAGATCACCTACCCAGCATATTTTAGGATCTTTTTCCAATGTTTACTGAGTTGGCCCTGAATGTGTACAGAGCTCTGTTGTGTGTTTGGTATTTAGTGCTCCTGAGTGTATGCAGAGTGCCTCGGCAAACCATAACAGCCCTGTGATGAACCCTGTCATCATGGCTTAGTAAAGCTACACAGACTATTAATTAATCTGTAGTTTCTTTTTGCGTCAGTCATGGCAGCACTCGTGCTCTGTGTTGTCGGAGAGGAATGAAAAAGCAGCCCTCCATTGTTCTTTGGAGGGCGAGGAGATCAATGCTGTGCTGGGCTGTGTACTAGCTGCAGCAGTCTGCTCCGTGTGTGGAGTGCTGAACAGAATCCCCCCGCCCACTCCCCACACATCCATCCCTCTCTTTCTCTCTCCCTCCCTCTTTCTCTCTTCTGCCTCCTCCTCCCTCCATGCCCTCCCTCCCTGCCTCCTTCTCTCTCTCTCTCTCTCTCTCTCTCACACACACACACACACACACACACACTTTCTCCCTCTCTCCTTTTTATGTGTATGAAGATGTCTCTCACTCTCTCTCTCTGTCTCTCTCGCTCTCTCTCTCTCCCTCTCACACACACACGCACACACACACACACACACACACACACATACATATGGTTATAGAGGAGTCTCTCTCTCTCACACACACACACACACACTTGTTCCCATCTCTTCTTTCATATGTATGGCGCTGTCTGCAGCCTCCGGCAAACGGCATGTTACCAAATGTACAGAGCCCGTGTGAAGCCTCATTAGCATAAATCACTAAGTGTACTACATTTGACTAAATGGCTTCCTTTGTCTTTAATTGCTTGATGTTTCCTCTGCGTAAGCCGACCCCCACCCTCCAAAGATGCAAAGTCCACCCCCTCTCCACCCCTCCCCCCCTCCCCCCCAAAATGCCCCCAAAAATGTTCTGTTGTATCCCTAACTGAACTGTTGAGTTGGTATTGTGTATTAGATGTTGTATAATGCTGTCCTTGATCAATAGCAGACCTGTACTCTAATGCTGAGGCAGACGTATGGATTTATCGTGTATGTATTAAGACACAGTGTTTCTCTGAGTGGCGACCTTCAGTGCTTTTGCAAATTGCACAAATCTTGACTCAGAAATGTATCGACCTTGACAGGTGGAGATCATGATTAATTAATGCAGGTTTTTTGATGCAATGTTAGTTTAACTGAGGCGCAGTGCATTACAAGGTTGAATTAGAAAAAGCTATGCTATCACTTTTGTCAATGGGAGATGAGAGCAATGAATGGTTTAGCAACGACGGCCTTTAGCGGTTCCTGATTTGTGAGCAGAATCTTTTATTTTGTTACTGCGCCAGTTTACAAATCATTGACTCATTCATCAAAAATAAAACAAATTCCATAAGGCATTGGCTAAGTGCTGTTTTTACTTCTTCTTGTAGTATACCGCTCTGAATAATTCACTCACAATTAGATTCTGAGATGTTCAAACAAGATGGAAATCAATGTCAAACCATATAGTTAGGCAATGATTCCCCGCTTTGATTCAATTTGTTGTGTGTACAACACAGGTCAGACTTCTCTCTAGGGGGAAACCAGGGATGCAAATTCGTAGCACGGGACGAGACCCTGTCACATCACGCTCCCAGTGTGGTATGTGACAGACAGAACCGTTACATCGGCCCGCTGGCACGGGTTACGGGCAAAAGAAACAACCACTTTCTGCGGCCAAACCCCTCTCCCCACACACCCTTCCCTTTCTTCTAAACACTGCTGTGATGCACTGGTACATTATACCTCTGTTTAGGTTTTCCCTGCAGGTCGCTCGCTGGGCATCATGTTCGGACGGCATCATCTCGATATGTGTAATCATTCCAGGCTCCGGCTCCTCCTCAGGGGATCCCGGCCAAGCGCCGGCCCTCTCAAGGTTGCTGTTTACGGCTCCCCCTGACACGGCTGATTTATGAGGTTAAACACAACCTCTGAGCTCGCCAGCTACCAGCACGGGCAAAAAAAAAAATACAGTGCCTTCTCTCTCTCTCTCTCTCTCTCTCTCTCCCTCTCTACCTCTCCCTCTCACACACAATCTCTCCCTTATCTTTTTCTCTCCTTCTCTTTGCTACTTTGTCTTTTCCCCTCTCTGTAGTAATATCTGTCTCTTTTCTGCTTTCTGCTTTTTTTGTTTGATTTCTTTGTGTGTGTGGGTGCATGGCCGTTGTATATCTTTAATGGCTGTAGTTCCAGAGACAGCATGTCTGTTGGCACAGGGTGATGGTAAGCCACTTCAAAAAAAAAGAAAGAGAAGAAAGAAAAGGAGAGCAAGAGGGAAAAAAAGCAAGGAGTCCAGCCATCTGGGTTGCTTTGAATGTTTGCTCTGTGCTGCGCGACAGTAAAAACACTGACACTTTGTGATGAGACGAGCCATATTGAGCTTTGGCGAAAGCCACCTCTCTCCATCTCTCTCTCTCTCTCTCTCTCTCCATCTCTCTCTCTCTCTCTCTCTCTCACTCTCTCTCTGTCTCCACTCTGGCTCCAGACAGCCTGTGTCTCCCACCAGTTCGGTCGCTGCCCTTTCCGCTGGCCGTTAAAGCAAAATGTGACCTGCGTTGGCCCCTCTCTTCCCTGGGAGTGCGGTGTCCTCTTTTGTCTGAGGGCCAAACAGAGTTTGCTAGCTGTGCTACACAAACACATTAGCTTCTGAAGAGCACAAAAACGAGCCAAGATACCTGTGTGCGCAGTACGGTTTTAATTTTCGAGCCTTATCTGGGTGTGCAGCATCTGATATGCACTCATGAGGTGGCTTATTTTTTGTGCTCGGATTCAAAGACAAAGCTCCCTGCTCGTGAACATTTATTGCGATCGCTTGTGTTGCCCTGCCTAATTTCATTGCAAGTTAAATTCACGACTATAGTGATCCAATAATTTGTTTGTTCGCCCTGGAGCCAAGTTAAGGCTTATGAGGCTCTCCAGACCCCCACCCCTACCCCCACCCCCCACTCCTATCCCTCCAGCTCTTCTGCTCCTATGAGCATCACCACCTTCATTTCCCGGCCATAGGGGCCATGGAGGTTAGCAGCATGCTAATTAAAGACCAGAGCAGCGGAAGCAATAGCAATAGTAGCAGTAGCACTAGTAACCATTGGCTTCTCTTGTGTGTCTAATACTTGGACCATGACATGGCCCTCTGACTAGCCACACTTTAAAAAATGTTCCTCTGCTGTGGTGTGGAAAGAGTGGTGCAAGCCTTAAAGCTGGAGTGAGGCTGTATCACTGATATGAGAGTAGGAAGTAGTAGGATTATTATACAGCAGAAGCAGACCTCGGGCATTTGGTGGTATCTTGGCTAGAAAATACCAGTAGGCCTATCTTTGAAGCTCTCGAAATAAGCCATAGAGCAACAACAACCCATGGCTGAGTATTCATGTAATTGTCTCTGTTTTGGGTGATACTGTATATGGCCTGCAAAAATACACTTGGGGTAGTTTACACGACAGTTATGTGTTTTCTGCTAACAGGCTGGTAATGTAGCTTTAATACCTTCACAGCTCCTGCAGACATTTACAAGTAACAAAAACCTCCACATCTTCCTTTGGAGCTGCACCAATGCATCATATTGTATTCTAGTCGAAAGTCCATACAAATAGTGCACACAACAGTTTGAGCAACTCATAAACCCAGTAAATATAAACATCCCTGCACTATAGGGAAAAGTAGGGAGCAAGAGGGTCTCTCTCAGGCAGCCTCAGTGCTTTGTTCTTGGGTTTGTTCTCAAAGCTGGTACCAGGGCAGCTGGCCCTTAAGAAGATAAAAAACAAAGACGTTCCCACCTCAGAGAATAGATTCAAACAGCTCTTGTGTTTGGGCTGCGTCAGGAGAGCTAGAGTTGATTAAAAATCAGCTTATTATTCAGAAACTAAGCACTAAATAGAAGGCATGTGGTTTTTGTACATCGATGCAGTGATTGTTCCGGGATGTTCTCACCGGGGTTGCCATTGGTAATAGCTTTGCTGCGAAAAAGCATGTCTGATGCAGATGCTAATATTAGCAATTAGTGTGAGCGTCAGAAGACTGATGATTTTGCTACAAAACTGAACACCTTCAGTCGTTTTCCGAGCTCTCCAGAAACTTTGATGCGGAGGGGGGCACACTACTGCTTTGCATGTGACCTCAATAGAAAGTGAAGCATTGCTGTGTAAATGAGTTCTGATTAATTTCAAAGACTGGATGCCTCTCTCCCTCCACCACCACCACCACTGCTGCTGCTGCTCAGACCTTGACTAGGGAGAGACACATGTGAGATGGAGAAAAATATAGGTCATCATTGCTGTTGCATTTCTACCACAGCCAGGCGAAAAAATGCCATTTCTCCAGCTTATGTTTTGCATTTTTATGTAATGGAGCCGCAAGTAAGATACCCATAAGAGAGGGAGTGTGTGTGTGTGTGTGTGTGTGTGTGTGTGTGTGTGTGTGTGTGTGTAAGAGAGAAAAAAAGAGAGAGGGAGAGAGAGAATGCAAATTAGATATTGCAGTGGCACAATAGACGGATATTGTAGATGGTAAGGAAATGAGAGGAAATAATTACATTTCGGAGCAAAAGTAGTTTCTCTGATTATTTACTCATAGACAATGATTCACTCTGTCTGGATCATCAGCCGACGTAGCCACTGCATAGCGCCGGGCAGAAATCAAGGGCTCTTGCATTAGTGATCCATGGTGGCTCGGGCCAAATAGGAAAGGGTTGAAATGAATGTATCTGTGATCCAGTCCATCGAG
>JAGFZM010001016.1:28136-119223 GCA_017657215.1 Limnothrissa miodon | reverse complement strand
CTTCTCTCTTTCTCTCTCCTCCTTCTTTTCTCCCTCTCTGTAAGAATCATAAATTGCTTTTATTGCTTTTATTTATTGGCATAAATTGCTTTTATTGACAGTTCATACAGTTTTGGCTAAGCAACATTTAATACATTATTGAAAACACCACACTAGTTTAAAGAAGAAAACAACGAGGCATCAATAGGGTTTAGGAATGAAACGACAACAGTGAAGCTAACAGGAAGGAAACACACAAACATGAGCAGCGAAGTGGGAATTATTTGTCTGTCTGTCTCGCTCTATCGGTTTGTCTCCCTCCACCTCTCTCCATCACTAATCATTTCATCTCACTCAATCCCCCTGCTCTGGAGTTTTTTTTATTTCTCCAACAATCAGTCCATCTCCTCCCCTCACCCTCTTTCTTCCCCCCCCCCCCTCTCTCTCTCTCTGTCTCTCTCTATCTGTACTTTCCACAATCCCCACAGTGCACAGCCACACACAGAGTGACTCCAGCACTGGGCATGAACAAGGCTTATTATCAGCGCTACAGGCTCTGACATGGATTATTTATTTGTTCATTACCCACTGATTTATTCATTGTTAATCTGAAAGTGGAATTTGTGTCCACAAAGAGACGCCTTTGAAGTGTTTAATTTGCTCAGTAATACTTTGGTGTGTTTGTACAGTCACGAGAAAGTCCAACGCGTTTCAAACACAGAGGTTTGTTTCAATCCAACAAACAAGCCCCCCTGTCAGGTCAAAAACGACATGAGTAGAGTTATTACAGGAAACACTGTTTGTGAGACAACAATGTGTTAGCTCTCTTAGTTAAGTCTCTTCATTGTCAATTTCTCTACATACTGGACAAACAGAGGAATCAAAATTACATTACAGTGATGCGCACGGTCAGGAGAGCCAGAGGCCACTGCGTCTACACGCGCCGCCTTCAATGACATTCACCCAAACACACACCAGTGGAGGGGATTACCATGCAAGGCTCCAGCCTGCCACCAGGGGCAATATGGGGTTTGTTGTCTTGCTCAAGGACACTTCGATGGGGTTAGGTAGAGTGGGGCTCAAACCTGCAACCTCGCAACCTGCAACCGAACGGCTCCTCTACCACCTGCGCCACCACCGCCTCTTGGAACAAAGTCCCACTTTGGAGACTGGTTTCTTCACCTTTCTAGCTAAATGGATCATCAGTCAATAGACCCCATACAGTATATTCTGAACGACCGGGTATATTCTGGCTCAGGGTGGCGAGAGCAGCCAGATGAGTGTGCAGACAGCCCGCCGCCTCCCATCACACCCAGACCCTCCAGACCCTTCCTACCACACAGGCTTTGAGGTTCTAGTCCCTGCTGACCAGACCTCTTTGTGTCTTCCATTTCCACCGTCTGAAGGCCTATTAGCCGGCCTTCTGTCCAGCTGACCTTTGTGGAGGGGAAAAAAAATACATGACACACCGCTGTGTCTCCAGAAACAAACCACCTGCACCTATTTTAGCCACCCCAGCAAGAAACATGTGCGTTACTTAGCTCTTTGACACATACACAGCTGTGCCTTGTTTTGTTATCTTCCACTTTCTATATTGTCGACAATGTAGCTTTTCTCTCTCTCTCTCTCCCTCTCTTTCTGTCTTTCTCTCGTCCCCCCCCCTCTCTTTCTCTCTCTCTCTCTCTCTTCCTCTGAAAAATGCTAATCTTGCGGATGGCTCTCTCTGGCGAACGCTCGGTGGGCTGACAGGGTTCAGTTTGTCATCATAATGCTAGCGAGCTAGCGGCGGTTTATATTGGGTTACGGGTAATGGGAGCGAGCCCAGCAGGGAGGGATTGGGAGTCTCTGGAGCCTCTGTACTCACTGAAGCCTGGGGCTTTGGGGGATTAGAGCGTACCGCGGCTGCCACTGCCGAGGAGAACAGCACAAGGACTTTGCTGTCATTTTCAGGAGGTATTGTATCCCACCCTTTTCCCCTTCACCTTTCACTGTCGAGCAGTGCAGGCTGCGCTTATTTAATCCCAACTCCTCTCTCTTTTTTCAGTCTCAGGTTTTATTTTAATTAGTGGCAAGTGGATTGTGGATATTAAAGGCTTTCGCTGACATTGGTAGTGTCAGAACAAAGATATGCCAAAAAAAGGCTCATCAACTCCCCGTATAATCAAGGCTGCTTGATTTTCATGCATTAGCCTGATAGAAATATTAGGTGTCTGGGTTGTCCTTTATGAATAAAAAAACTAATAATTCACATTCCACTGGAACCAAAAGGCTGGCATGCTGTTTTTCAGGCAACAGCTCTCTTTTTGTCTTTATACTACACACACAATGTGATTGAAACTCAGCCAGCGTTATTACATTTTGATTGATAGATGATTGATCATCAGTCTTTGGGTTCATCCCAGGTGTGCCTAGTCCTAAATGTTTTGTCAAAACAACGTCTGTAATCCTGGTCCCCTTTTAGCTGCATGTATAATCTGTGTTGCTGACCAGAATCGATTATTCATGAATATGTTGACACCGATCAATAACGGAGGCAGCGGCCATGGGCTCTGTTTAAGAAAATCCAACCTGTTATTTTCACTACAGCAGCACACTCCAATGGGACCCCATTATCTCCTGCAGGGGCTGTAATGCAGTCGGGTCATGCCAGTTTCAAGTAGCAGACCTCTCCTGAAAATGCTTTTCATAACAGCTCTCATAAAAATCTCAGTTTAGTCTTTGCTGTGTTAGTCAATCCCAGTTATGTATGTGGGGATTGTGTCAAGCTAATGATATGGGGATTTCTGATAGACAAAATGCACTGTTTCTGGAGGGTGTGTTTGGTGAGGCTGGGTGGCTGGTCCTCTCTCTCCTCCTCTCCCTCTGTGTGTGTGCCTCAGCCCCAAGCCCTGCTCAGTCCCATCCCCTCAGACTCGTAAGCCTGGAGCCCTTACAACAGCCTTGCTGGTTTCACCGCTCTACACATCTACTCTTCACCAGTTTTGACTTTTCCTTGAGTTCTCTGCGGAAGGTTACCTCATTTGAAGATGATTTAAAGGTTATAATCTCCATATGCCAGGCTTTAAAAATACAAAAGTACCACCGATGCAGCTGTGTGGAATCTTTCTCCCAGTAAAACACACAGCACCCCATTAAAACGAGCAAGGCTGGCCATTTAACAGTCTGTGCGGATGGCGCTGTGGGTTGTAGTGTGGCCGCGTGAGACAGACGCTGATTGCGGACCCTCTGATGGGGAGAGGGGTGGACGCCTTGTCCTTGTTGGCGCCAAGTGCATCTGATGGATGCGGCTGTCTCTCATTGCCCCCAGGCACTGGGCCTGGTGAGAGGGGCTCTCTCGTGGCTGTGAGGAAGCGCATTGTCCTCCTGGCAAGGGGGTGGATGGGGGGGGTGGGGCGCTGCTGGAGACAGATGGCTCCTCCGTGTCTGACACAGGCAGAGGCGTACAGAGGGATGAGGAGGGAGAGCCTGCAGATGTGGAGAGGAGCGAAGGGAGGGTGGAGGGGGGGGGGGGTGTTGGGGCCTTGTGGGAGTTTTCTCATGCCATGCGGTCTACACTCCACTTTAATTCCACCTCCACAGCCAGAAATAAAGCCCTCCACACTGCCACAGCCACAGTCACACCTCACACCTCCACACCTCCACACTTTCCACATTCAGGCCCTGGGGTGCTTTGAAAGCGGGTGGACAAAAGGCGCATCGGTACTAAATATTTCCACCACAGGGATCTCTCGCTCCGACCCAGCCACAGAAACCCAGATAAGGAGGGAGGCAGAGAGAGAGAGAGAGAGAGAGATGATGATGGTGATGATGGTCTGAAGGGAGAGAGGGAGAGAAAGATGATGATGATCTGAGAGGGGGGGGGGTCATGCCAGGCATCCTGTCTGATGTCTCGGTTCACCTGCGGTAGACATAGCAGTAAATCAAACACTGATGTAAACCAGCAGAAGCAATCAGCACCCTCATGCTCTCTGGCCGCCGAGCTCATTAGGTGCCAACAGGCAGAGCACAGAGAGAGAAAGAGAGAGAGTGAGAGAGAGCGTGAGACTTGAGAGAGAGCAAGAAAAAAAAAGAACATCTAAATAAATAATGAACCCCTCTTCTCTTCCACCCCACCCCTCTCTCCCTCTCTCCCTCCCCCCACCCCCCTGCAGCCGCCTCCATCCTAAAGCGGGAGAAGCGAATGCGTACGCGGCGGGTCCACTTTGAGACGGTGACGGTGTACTACTTCAGCCGGCGCCAGGGCTTCACCAGTGTGCCCAGCCAGGGGGGCAGTACCCTGGGCATGTCCAGCAGGCACAGCTGCGTGCGCCAGTACACGTTGGGCGAGTTCGCACTCGAGCAGGAGCGCATCCACCGCGACATGCTACGCGACCACCTTAAGGAGGAGAAGCTCAACTCCGTCAAGCTGCAGGTAAGGCCAAAAATGTAGCAAGTGTATAGGGCTGCGACTTTAATATCTAAAATGTATCAAATCAAGAATGGTAACTATTAATTGATGATCAGGTTTATGACTCTCCATCTTTGTTTGTTAAAGGCCCACCAGGCAACATTTTTAGGTTAATTGGCCAGCTTCGTAGTCAGTGCTGATTAAATGCTGATTAAATGGCTCACTATGGGATGGTTGAAGGGTCTCTTGGACACCTCTAGCATAGGCTTCGTGGTAATTACACGTGCAGGATTTCAAACACCAAGTTGTAGGAAATTAAAGTGAAAGTGAATAAAACCCAAATGCAGTGTGAATAGAACCACATTTATAACTGGCTTGTCAGTCAATGTAAGGTACGTAAATGACTATTTCTGGTGACTATTGCTGGTTGTTGCTGTTTGAAAAAACAGTTGGTGATAGTAAGGGGTGCTGTGATTAAAAATAAATCACAGTCTTCCCAGGTATGTCTTTAATATTGTTATTATTTAGCCCTTAAAGTGAACAGTGAAAAAAATAAATCAGTATGAGAAAATATAATATGTTAACACAGCCATAGTAAATACCGTAATTTTCCGATTTTTAACTGGATTAATTAATAATTAGTCATAATTAGGTAATTAGTCATATGTATACATAAAGTCAAATGGTCAAATATGAGCCCCATGTTAAAGGTTTTGCTTTTGTGGGCAACTTGCATATCTTTGTTGATTTAGAAAGGACATTTTCTAATGGAGACTTTTAGAAGAGCAGAAAGACTTTTGCCATATATTAGCATTTAGGTGCAAAAACCTGCAAAAAAAAACGCTCAGGCTATCTTATACATTTACATACATATACATTAGAGTTTGAACTCTACTGTATCAAACCGCCAGCATGATTAATTCCCCATTCTAGTCCCACAACCCAAGGTAACAGAGCTATTTCCGCAGCAGTTGTTTCAAGTGAGGCTAAGTGCATTACCATTAACGTGGTGTTATCAGCAGCTTCCTATTAGAAAATCCGAGGCATGACTCATCGACAGAGGTCAGAGCACAGAGGGTCCATATGCTTTCATGTTTAACTTGGGATGATTAGATGATTTACTGTGTGCCGTCAATTATGGCGAGTAGGTGATAGTTTCACACACAGTTTAATGAGCTGTAGTGCCTCACGTCAGGCTGGGTAGTAGGCTACAGCCTGCAAATACAATGCAACGGCAGGATTTACTCTTGAGGCCATTTGCCATGGCAAGGATATGGCTGGTGCAGTGTATCTCCAGCCTAAGTGACATATTTAACATCATTGGACATCCTCTTTTAAGAACTTGTCACACACACACCCACACACACACACACCCTCACACACACATACACACACACACACAGAGGCTTAAGAACACCCGGCTGGCTGGATTTGATCCTCTTAAGTTTCCGTGTCTCTTTTCCTCTCTCAGCTGACAAAGAACGGCTCGGTGGAGTCAGAGGAGGCCAGCGCTCTGACGCTGGACGACATCTCGGACGACGACCTGGACCTGGACAACACCGAGGTGGACGAGTACTTCTTCTTGCAGCCGCTCACCACCAAGAAGCGGCGGACGCTGCTGCGGGCCTCGGGCGTCAAGAAGATCGATGTGGAGGAGAAGCATGAGCTGCGTGCCATCCGCGTGTCGCGCGAGGACTGCGGCTGTGACTGCAGGGTCTTCTGCGACCCCGAAACCTGCGCCTGCAGCATGGCTGGAATCAAGTGCCAGGTGCTCAATCTCTCTCTTTCTTTCTCTCTCTCTCTTTCTCTCTCTCTCTCTCTCTCTCTCTCTCTGTCGCTCTCTCTCTCTCTCTCTCTCTTTCTGTGTGTCCCTGCCCTTTTCTCTCTCTTTCTCTCAGAACTGTGCAACCATAAATTATGTTTCTCAACAAATACTATAATTGAGTATGTTTTTGAGCTTCTTCTCACTTTGTGTCTCTACTCTGTCTCACACATATGTTTACAAACACCCACACACACACCTACAAATCAGCTCATGATCTTGCCTCAACACACATCACTTCATTGTCCTTATAAAATATGTATATTTTACATGTGTATTTCTTTGAGTGTATGAACAAATAATAATTTTGTCAGCTTTCAGCTTTCTTAGTTCAAACACCCCTAGGCCAGGTGTACCATTTGCAGTTTGTATGTTTTTTTATTTGTTCCTGTTCATTGGATATGTTTGATAATCTAAAGCTGGAAGTTTTGTCCTGTCCAGGTGGACCGCATGGCCTTCCCCTGCGGCTGCACCAAGGAGGGCTGCAGCAACTCCACGGGACGCATAGAGTTCAACCCCATTCGCGTTCGCACCCACTTCCTACACACCATTATGAAGCTGGAGCTGGAGAAGAGTCGTGAGCAGCAGCAGCAACAACACCAACAACCACAACAACAACAACAGCCACAACCACAGACAGTGCAGCAGCAAGTCGCCACAGGCAACGGTTACCACGGCGAGAGCAATGGACACTGCAGCCCATTGGTTCCGACTCAGACACAACAAAGCCTGGAGTTCTCCTTGTCCGAGTCGGTCCAGCAGACAGCCATCATGCACTTGCAGGCTGCCGAGGAGATGGACGAGGGACTGGAGGATGACGAGGATGAGGAAGACGAGGAGGATGAGGAGGAGGAAGATGAGGAGGAGGAAGATGAGAACGAGGAGGATGAAGACGATGAGGAGTCAGAGGAGAACAGCAGCATATGCAGTGGCCTGTCTGACTCCAGCACACAGAGTCTCGCAGCCAGTGACTCTGAGGACGAGGAGGACGAGGAGGAGGACGAAGAGGATGAGGAGGATGATGAGGAGGACGAGGAAGTGGAGGAGGAGAAGCAGGAGGACTTTCAGAATGGGCTGACTTGCACCAACACGTCTGACACCACCACCCCCACCCCAACCTCCAACAACAACGACGATGGTGACAACAACTTTGTGGACAATGCTAACAGCAATAGCAACAGACTGAGTGGCCTCAACGATAATGGCAATTCCATCACCTCTACCCCTGTGACTCTCTCAGACCCTATGTGCTACACCAACGGCACAGCAGCCCAGGAAAGCCACGCCAACGGCAATGCATACTTCCTGAGCCCCTCGCCAGAGTACTATCAGATGGAGAGCACTGTGGCTACAGCTCCAGCCAATCAGGAGGCCTATAGAGAATCGACCACATTCCAGGACAGGATCGCCAATGGCAACGGAGCATTATTGCAGACGCCGTTCTGTGTGGCTCCCGAGCAGCCGTACACAGACTACGCACAGCAGACGGACGAGCGCCACTTCATCACCCTGTCCAACGGGACCTCCACCTCCACCTCCACCACCTCCTCCTCCACCTCCATCCACACCTGCCGCTCCGAGCAGGAGAAAGCCTCCTCAGCCAAGGCCGTTTTCAGCGACCAGTCGGGACCGCTCATGCAGATTGACTTTCAGAACTACCTAAATAATAATGGGCACGACCACTACACCACAAACGGAAATTGCTACGTCCCCGAGCCACTCAGTTCGGAGGTCTCCCGCGGTCTGCCTGAGGTACCAGTGCTGTCAGATGCTACAAAAGGCCCTCCGTTGTTAGAGAGCTTTCAGGAGGTAACTCCCGTGTAGTCGACACACTCTGTCTTAGAACTGCTTTCATTGATTTAGCATTTCATAGGGATGTCAAAATTTATGAACGTTCGTTTTACTTGTTACACAACAAGTAACAAGCAAATAACTTGCACATTGATATTTTGGGGTTCATCACTTAACGCCCATATTACATGATGGGCAGTGGGTCTATAAATATGAATTATATGACATTCTAATGACCCAGGGAAACCTGTAAAGAATTAAAAAGCTGCAAAATGAAGGCAGTTGTGAAAAACTGTAAGCTTTTAGGCCTGTGCAATGTAATCTTGTAATTTCAGAAGTAAAAGTTCTAGTTTTCAGATGATATTGTGGGTAGAACTTTTCTATGTCTATGTGTCAATAGTGCAAAAAAAAAAAGATTGTTGCAGTTTAATATGGTCTGCCGTATGTGTTTACTTACAATTGTTTTGATAAAGCATGTCATTTTTTAAGCTTTTATGTTGGCAAATGATGTTTTTGTATTTAAAAAAAAGCATTAATGTACCGTTTCAAACAAAAAAATAATCATGCCGTTACATATGTAAATCCTACTTTAAGTGCGTTTTTAAAAGCATGACACTTCGCTCTGAAAATGTAACCTCTCCGCCTTGTGTTACAGAACTTACCAAACACTAAAAAAAGAGTAAAATCATCAGACATGTTGCACTTTTGATGAAGAGATGAATGCCATTACCGATCTAAAAAAAAACACATCTGAGGATGAATCAGAGTGTTGCTTCATTCGATTCTATTTTGTTTATGCCATCAATTTGTGTTGTTGCGCTTTGGTTCATGACCTCAAAAATAAGTACTTAGCTTGGAAACTGTGTTATGGAGAGACATGAGTGAGTGTGCTGGTGTGGAATTACTTGATGGTGTATACAGGGAATTTCTCTCAAATGCACTTTCTTAATACATTGAATTTAACCTTGAGTCAATTGAAAACTTGTAACGTTATTGTAAAGCAGAGAAACTGCAAAGCAAATTGTATGTAATCAAAGAAGCCCAGGATGGTTAAGAAGGATAAGTCTGCTTCAGGTTGAATTAGAGTAGAATAAGCCACACATTATGAAATTACCTCTGAGTAAAAAGATGATGAAGATGATTTTAGCAAAAATAAAATAATCATATCTTGAGTTTATTCACAGTTTAACAAGGATTTTTTTTTTATTTTCACTAATCTGAACTTGAAGTGCAATAGCAAGTGTGTGTGTGTGTGTGTGGGTGTGTGAGTGCAGTGAGGTAAGCATACGGGCCCCAAACGATGCCGTTTGAGGTCACCGGCCGCTTTAGCCTCCCCCCCTCTCCCCCTCCTACCAGCAGTTGTGGCGTTTATGAAGTGAAATGCTCCACTATGCATCTTGTTTAGTTCTCATCTCATGGCATCAGATTCATCTCCCCTCCTCAGCAGTCTCTCATTTAGTCAATAGTCTCTTGATAGGCTCTCCAGACTGGACAATCAGATGCTTATGCCAGCCCTGCATCTCACTGCAGAGGTAACAAGGCAACTAACAGTTAAGAGTATTGGGACATACAAATACATTAACTATTCTTGTGAAAATAATGGCATTTCTATCTTTGGAGTGATATTTACGATAACAAAGTTTACGTCATTCCCTGTATCATTAGTAATTGATGTTCTGGATCAACAAGGGAATTGAAGGATGGTTTCCAATCTAGACAATTGCCTTGACTGCCGTACAGTAGCACATAAAGAAACAGAATGCCTTGCTTTTATTCTGTTGCTCCGCCGACTCAGTTCGCTGTTGTTTGCCGCTTGACTGAAAATCTTATGTGTTCTTCAGGCTTCCCACGGCCTCCGCTGCAGCGTTTGACTGTAGGATATTGTATAGCTGTCAGGCACACGGTGCCTGGAGTTAGTGCCAAAGCCTGCCAGCACAGGCTACGCTCATTGACATTGTATCCAAGTTAGTAATTCTGCTGTGTTTGTTGTTTTTTTTTTTTGTATTTATTATGAATGATCCAATGAAATGTGTATTTATTGTGGTTTACTGAGACTGTATGTAATTGAATAAAAAAAAACATTCTTTCCTAAACGTACAGCAATGCTTGACTTATGAAGAGAATAATTCATGATGACACAATGTAGGATACATCCCTGTGATAATTGTATCATTACAGCTCCTTCCTTGATAAAGGCTACAATTCACAAAAGATTAACTACATGAATTAGTTTAATAACTTATTCATGATAATGCAGTATATTATTATCAAAGTAATACATGTAACACAAACACACACACACACACACACACACACACACATATATATATATATAGGCTATATATGTGTGTGTGTGTGTGTATGTATACATATGTGTGTGTTTGTGTGTATCCATCCTATATTGTTCTTTCTTGTTCTTCCATCCTCTTGTTCCTCTGTAATGCTGGTATTTCATAGGGTTCCAAATCAGCAACCGAAAGAAACCTACCAGAGCGCCATCTGCTGTTATCATCTAAAAACAGCATGGAAAGGTAGTTCAATCGGTAGTGAGTAGTTAGTCACAGTTGTCTATTAAATTGTATGTCTGAATGCCTGAACTCAGGGATAACGGCATGCGGCATGCGGATAATAGGTAGGTTTAAGGGTCAGGCCAATCAAGGATCAGTTCGACCGGAACATCGGTTCTCATATGGAGGGCCTATTTAATGAAAATGTAGACTTAAGCAAAATCACAAGCATTTGAAATATTCACTCAGACGACAGTACTTTACTTATTACTTTACTTATTACTTTACTAATACGTGTCAGTGTCTGCATGGCACCAGACAACAGCCTGTGTGTCTTGACGGGCAGACGCTTAGCTGTGGAAGCATGTCGCATTCTGCTCGTGCTCTGATCGGGGCACAACTGCCATTCACCGCGGGCCTCGGGTCACCAGGGGGTCAGTCGTGACTTGTTTGGTTTAATCGCAGGACTTCATTCGCACACTCTGAGTGCAATACATGAGGTAGGAAACCATTTCGCATGCACGTCAGATAGTCACACCATGTCCTCTCAACAGGTCAACCACATTACAGTCATCAGCGAGGGTAGACATTTAAAAGCGTCTACGCGACTGAAATACTTGATCACGATTAAAAAAAAAAAAAAAAAAAAAACAGGTGACTCATGGAAAGACCACAATATGAAATCTACAACACCTGTATGTACAAGTCTGACAAATAACTCGGCCTTTCTAAATAGCCTACTGCTGTAGGCTACTACCTGTGATGTAGGGCCTACTTCTGCCAACTTTTTTGTTGTTCTAGGTTGGGAACATATGGGCTAATTTTACTTTTACTTTATAAATATACAAAGCTGTGCGATGATTTCATTAAATGATACCTTAAATAAACTAAATCAAGTGTGATCAACATGTCAAATGTACATTCTCTTCAAACAAAATGACACTTTATGACTGCCAGTCTACAGCAGTGTGTTTTCTGGAAGCAGCAACTGTCTCTAATTCCAACACCTTATTTACCACATAGTAGCCTACTGGTAAATAAATACACCTCAAATAAAACCACAGAAAACGGAAAAATATTTTTCTTACAATTTTACTAAAATCTCAATCTAATATTTTCACATTAATCACACCCACAATACGAAAAATAAATGAAACAATGTAAACTGGGCACTGTGTGGTGATCTACATAATGATGTTAAAAACTACAAAACATGGAAATATTTTTGAAGTCCCATTTGCCACAAACACATGTAAACAATGTACAAATTAAATGCTCGTCTGTCAACACTTAAAGGCAGTCTTTGGTGCTTTGCACAGGTTGTATAGCATGTTGTATAGATTTAATTTCACACTCTTTCATTAATTCAGTCTTGAAAAAAACATTACAAGAAAAGTTGGACTGGCTGAAATGTGAAGGATATCATTAAACAACAAAAAAAAAGAGTGACGGCAAACAATTCTTGTCCATTTGAGACTGACTTCAAGAACTTTATTATCAGTTTCTAAATTGTTTCCAGGTGTACAAAAAATGGAAAGAGAGGAAGAGAGACAGAGAAAGAAACAAATCTTCAGAAGTCTTCAGTCCAGCTTAGTTCTGATCCAGCGTCTACTCTGTGCATCCTCCCTGAAGGCACATTCTGTGTTCTTACTAGTCTTTCTGTAGGTTTTCCACATCAGCAGCAAGTACTCAATATACATATAAAAATAAATTATAAAATCTGAATCAACAGTTCAAATGTTCATCCACAGTGAATTCAGCTGGCGCCTCTGAATTAAAGGCCAAAGGTCACACCGATGTTCAAGTGAAGAGCCACTGCTGGTATTGGTCCACAGCATTACATGGCACTAGAGATGGATGGTCGTACCTTGCACTTAGACACAGGTTCCATGCAGGGTTGAAAAACAACTGATTCTGTGCAGAGAAAGAATAAAAAGAAATGTAGATATTAGTAATAAAGGAGTACAATTTCCTTGTCACAGTTTCGTGGCTCAAAGTACAATATGTAAGACAGAGTTGTGTCTTCACACAAATGGAATAATTAAGAATGTCAAAATCCATTGCCCGATATGAATTAATCTGGTAATATAAAATCTAAAAATGTGTGAGGCAGTGAATGTAGACATCTGCGTTTGTAACATTTGCCGAACATGAGCATAGCATGACTCAATCTGAAGACAGACTGTAGCAATACCACAGTGCTTTCCACCAAGGGCTGTCCAGAGATTCCAAGAAATAGCAGTGTAACAGCACACCTCATCCAGGCTCTGACTGAAAGGTGAACCAGGGGGAAATCATCTGTGTGTTTGCATTTGTGTGTGTGTGTGTGTGTTTGTGTGTGTATTGTGCGTGTGTGCACATGTGTATTGGGTTTAGGATTTGTGTGTGTGTTTCAGAATGTCTGTGTGGGCATCTATGTGTATGCTTTATAATAGTAAAAGCAATCTCTATTAAAAAGCAATTTAAACATTATCAAGTTGAAACTAAATTAAGTCATAACAATCCAACTGGACTGAGAGTAAAGTTTATAAAAAATATATACATTTATTTCTAGAAATTCATTGGAATAGAGGGTTATGCATCTGTGTGTGTGTGTGTGTTTGCATGGGCGTGTGTGTGTATATGAGTGTGTGTTTGCATGAGCGTGTGTGTGTGTGTGTATATGAGTGTGTGTGTGTGTTTGCATGGGCGTGTGTAGTGTATAATTTGTCCAGCCATTTACCTCCTTTAATTCCCATTTCTGCTCCTGACCCACAAATGTGCTGTGACCTTTGAACTGGCACTCCTCCAGCTTGACCGCGCGTTCCGTCCCGTGCAAACACAGCTCCTTCTGCACGTTGTGCCGGACCTCGTGACGTGTGGAGTGCTCAAAGTACTAGAAGGAGGCAGACAAAAAGTGGATTCATTAAAACGCTCCTTCCCTCCCCCCCCTTACCCTCCACACCCTAAATGAGATGAATGCATGTCAAACGATTGTGAGGTGAGCCGAGTTGGAGCCTGGCAGACCTGGTTGCCCCCCATGCCGTGGCAGGGGTACATGATCAACTGCTTGCCCCCCTCATTGTTCTCTCCAGCATCGAGACAGGCATCCTTTCCCACATTCTTCAGCTACAGGAAACAAGAGAGAGGGGGAATGAAGGGAAGAAGAAGAAGAAGGAGGTGGGAGAGGAGGAGGAGGAGGAGAGGAAAGTGGGGGAAGAGTCAGTGGAAACGGACTCCAGTAATGCACAAGCTGTTCAAACACTGGCGCGGCTCATGGCCTGGATGGCAGGGAGCACCGTGCTCTCCGCTCGCTGCCGAGCCAGACTCGCACAATCTCTGGATATGCTCGGAGCTAAACCACAATGGCCAGATGGAGCTGGCTGTGGTCATGATAAAGACAGACAAAGAAAGAAAGACAGACAGAGAGAGACAGAGAGAGAGAGAGAGAGAAGACTCACTGCGCCAAACTGGAGGGGGTTGAGATCTGGCATGAACACCTCAGGGTAGACGTTCTTCAAATACCAGGAGAAGCTTTTGCATTGCAGCCTCTCCCTGAGGTCCACACGGCGCGAGACATCGCCAAACGACTTCTGTGGAAACAATCACAGCCTTAGCAAGGACCCCCCATTAGAGGTCATACTGCACCCCTTCCATATCCCCACCCCCAACACACACACGCTTTCGCTCTTTCTCCATCTCTCACACACACACACACACACACACCTTCCTACACTTCTGACTCAATCCTTCATTCTTTCCACCTCTCACTCAAGCTTCAGGGAAAGCTTCCATCACCACTTGGTTCGACCACATCTCACCCCCACCCCTCTCTCCCTTCCTGGTTTAATGTGGTCGACGGAGGACCAGGCCAAGCAAAGCAACCCCTCAGCTGCATTTCATTCAGCAATGTCCTCCAGGCACAGTAGACAAGCATATTTATACCTCATGAATCAGATGAGTGAGAGCAACTGCTGTGATATGTATGTAAATGTGGAGGGCACTGCTAACGCCTTTTGCTGCTGATCTTAATCAAAAAGACGTGAGTGAAATACAACCATGGTGGGTTCATAGAGCTGCTATTTATAAACGCGTTTGTGAAGATGTTTGGTTTTTAATTTCCTGAAAAAAAGAGAAAGGAGTGGTGTTGCGGTGAAATAGTATGCAACTTACAATAAGCAATGTGATTCTCAGCCCACGCTTTTAAACCTTGGGGAAAAACATGAGGTTGTGGGGTGGGGGGGTGAGGTATCTGTGACACACAACGGGCCTGAGAACAGTTGGGGGAGGCTGGGGAGGGGGGGAGGGGGCATGTTTACAAGAGTTTGAGTGTCATTTGTGCACACAAGCATTCCCAGGGCTGCTCCAGTTGCACACACAGACACACACACACACACACACACATTCCATAGCTCTAGCTCCAGAGGCTCAGCAGCCACTAACCAACCTGTGAGAGACTTCCCCCTCAGGCAGCCCCAGTCAGCTGTCACGTCCTCGTCTCCCAGGCCACTCAAAAGGTGCCCTTGTGTCCTCACTCTCTCTCACAACCGGGCGCAAGAGCTTCCCGGACAATGAACGTCAGTTTATACGCCGACTGTTTGGGTCATATGTTCCAAGCCCTGTGTGTTAGTTATCTTCCATGTTTGTCTCGTGACGGTGACCACTCTGGGCAGTGGGAAAACATTGACAGATTTATGCCCAAGGGATCAGGCATGCATTACAGAAACATGGCACAGCGGCCCGTGTTTGCATTCAGCTCAGACTTTGTCTAGCCAGAATAAGGCCTGCTGGGTCCAGCATGTGGCTGCACAAACTATTATATAGGCTGAAGCACTATAAAGCACAGAAACATATGAAAACTGAAGTACCCACTGGCCCTCGACAAAACAGCCATAGGGTGGATTACAGAGCATGATGGATCATTGTCCGTGGAAACAGGAGAGGGCTTAAAAGAAGATTCTAGAATACTATGACAACAGAGCAACAAGAAACGGAAACGTAACAAAGCATGTACCTCCCTGGCCATCTGGGCAGCCTGCTGGTTCCTTCGGTAGAAGATCTCCTTGTAGCCGTCCATCCAGACCTCGGCCAGACGCACCTGGTTGCGGGCGATCACCTGGGTGCCCTTGGGGAAGGTGTGGGGGCTCTTTGTGCGGAAGACGTGACCCACGATGGAGCAGGGGATGATCTCCAACTGGCCACCGCATTGCCACACCTGCACAGGAGCCACAGAAACATTAGAGGGGTGTTCAAGATCATCTGTGAATCCTAACGCACCTCAGCAGAGACGCACGATCAGGACATCACCTTCCAAAAGGCCCCACATTAAATGTTGGGGACAGCGTGCATCAAAAAGCCCTTTGGCAATCTTACCCTTATCCCCCAATACTGACCTCATTTCCAGCCCAGACATTTTTACTTATTATTACCTTGACTACATGACACTACATATTCTATTCTAATAGACTATTCTAATACTTGATTGTGTTGAGAAACCAACAGTCTGGCACTCCCCTCGACACTCTTCCCCTGGTGTTATAAGTAGTTCCAGCCATGAGAATACATTAACAGTGAAGATAGGCATAGCAAGAACATTTTTAAAATGGCCGTATTCTGTCACAATGTTAATTCAAATATGTCACCCTCTGCTCCCAAATGAAAAGGCATTCATATTACAAACATACCCTGAAGGACATCTCAATATTTTCTCCTCCCCAGATTTCCATCTCCTCATCATAACTCCCAATGTGGTAAAAGTAGTCCTTGGAGATGGAAAACAGCCCTCCGGCAAACGTTGGTGTTCTGCAAATATGCATTGAGATTATTTCAGGTTACATTAAGTTATGAATTTATAATATATATTAAAAAACCAATAGGCCACAAATATGTCCTTCCTCCTATCTGCCCTTGTGTCTTAGCGTACATGTAATTAATAAGAGATGTTCACCTGATGGGATAAGTCTCGTCTTTTCTCCTTTGTTTCTCATGGTCGGGTAACGTCTCCCAGCCGAACGACAGCCCCCAGTCAAAGTTGCCTCGATTGTGGCTCTGCCCGTACGGGGAAGGCTTCATGAACTCGAACGTGTCCAAGTGGATAGTGGTGATGTCCGGACTCACCACAGCTGTGTAGTTCTCTGCGATCCGGGCCAGCAGAGGCTCCAGCCAGCCGTGAAAGCACTCACCTGTCCCAGTGACACATAGCCATTACTATTTGTCCAGATCATCTATACATTATCTATACAAATCTATACATATCTATATAAATCTATACATCATCTATACACAGCCACAAGCCTGCAGCCAATTGAAACAACCAAAAAAACATAGAAGTGGTAAAAAGGAAGAACAGTTTTCAATCAATATCTTCTCAGCTTTTGAGGATTAATAGCTATTGTCAGTAGCTACAAAGACTCAATGAGACATCAGCTCTGATGGTTTGTATGCTACTGGCTAAGCCTTTCACCTTGTTTTGTGCCATGCAGGTGAGACCTGCGTCAATGCCCCCTTGCTTTCAAAGACAGGTGTGTATTTCCAGCTAGCCACAGGTGTGTGTGTGTGTGTCAAGAGTTCTCCACTCACAGTGTGCATCTAGGAAGGTGAGGATGTCGCCGGTGGCAACGGAAGCGCCCAGTAGCCGGGCGGTGATCAGGCCTTTTCTCTCCCGCTGCCGCACCACGTGCACGATGTGCAGCCTCTTCAGATACTCATCCAGCTCGTCCTTCAGCCTCTCTGCACACACACACACACACACACACATCAGCAGCAGGCATGAGCACAGGCTGTGCTGCACGGCCTCGAGGCCTGTGGAATGCTCCATGCAATGTCATCACCTGTGTAGAAATACCACCATTGTGGCCTGACATTTTTTCCTTTGCTTGGATGTCTAGTTTACTCATGCTTCATAAATGACATCACCCGCATGCCTGTATTGAGCAAGACACAAACCCCCCTGTTACAAATGTGTTAGTCAGCTAAAATCTTTGCCCTGCGGAATTGTGGTAGGCCTTTGTGAAATGATCCCTGTGTACTGTAGGTCTGGCTGCATTCTTTGGAAGCTGACAGGGAGAGATGGAGAGGGGGGTGGGGGGTGATGGAGGAAAGGAGGAAATAAGAGGAAAAAAAGACAAGAAGGGCAGAGAGGGAGATAGAAAGGAGAGAAAAAGCAAGACACCCAGATTGCTTGGCTTTTCTCCCTGACGTGGCCTCCTGCCAACTCCTCTGTGTGACCAGAGCCTTGTGCAGGAGAGCTGGACAATAGTTTTATTACTGAGGGCTAATAGCAGGGCTATTCCCTTCAAAATGAGTGTAGGCCAGGCCCATACAATGGGCTCTGTGCTCTCAGCTGGATTCCCAGGCCTGGGGGTGTGTTTACAGCAGAGCTCTCCCACTCATAACTGCTCACACAACACTTAAATACAGCCTCTCTCTTTCCCATATGTACATATGCAGAGCTACCTCTTCTCTCTCTCCCTCGCTCTCTCACTCACTCTCTCTCACTAAGACTGTCTTTATTTCTATGTCTTGGCCACAGGCAGGCCCGGACACACACACACACACACACACACACACACACACAGACACAGGCAGTAAATGGTCACAGCCAACCACCCCCCACCCTCTTTTCAGGAAACCCATTCTCCAAAAAGAGGTGCTTCCTGCTCTCCCCCTACCCACTGTACCTGCTCCTTCACACGTAGCCAGGGCCCCAGACACCCGTCTGTGTGCTGTGCAGTGTTACCATGAGCGAGCCAGTGAGCAGGCCGCCCGGCGAGCTTACTGTAAGCGGAGCTCCCCGAAGGCAGGGTGGTCCGTCTCCCGCAGGCTCATTTCCCAACCGCCTGCCTGACTGCCTGCAGCATGCCCTTCTACACACACACACCTCAACACATACACACACCTCAACACATACTGTACACACACACACACACCTCAACACATACACACACACACACACACAGTCAAATCCACACTCTCGACGCCTCTCACCGTCCTCGCTGGCGTCGTCCACCAGGATGATCTCCTTGAGGAAGATGGCCGGCGAGGTGTGGAGCACGCTGTAGACCGTCCTCAGGAGTGTGCTCCAGGCCTCGTTGTGAAACACAATAATCACGCTGGTTGTCATCAAGGGAGGGCAGCGCTTGAACTTCTGCTCAATACACCTGGGGGTAGAAGGGGGGTGGAGGGGGAGAGTGGGATTGGGTGGCACAGGATGTTGTCATTCACAGCAGTCTTTAAATGCCCGGCGCTGAAACTTCACACTTAATTGCTGGGCTCCTACTGTGACACCTTTTAACAATTCACTTCTCAAATAAAATGCCAACAAACACAGTGTCAATTGCTCACATTAAAAAAAAAAAAAAAATCACAGGAACAGACTTGTTTAATTAGCCAAGCCAAATACGGCCTTCTCTTAGATCGGCGATATTGACTGGTCTGGCATGCTGAAGCAATGTTTCAGGAGAACCCGTCTGCGGTTTCAGTGAAATTTCTTATATAACTGCAGGCAAGTGTAAAAGACATGTTGAGGCTGATCATTCATTTCCTTTGGGTGCAGACCTATGGAGCATTTTTACCATTCTTTGATCTTTGCCATAGTTCTGCCTTCTAAAAGTTGCCCATAAAAATCCACATTAGGAATGATTAGAATCCTACATTCTAACCTCCTCCTAGCATACTTTCAGCCACTAGATGGTGCTATAATTTTAGTTAAATCATCAATTTGATACAGAGTTTACCAAAACAAAATCATGTAAACACACTTTCGCCAGGGCCTTAAATGTGCCATCCAAAGCACTGTACCTTATTTGATGTGTTTCTCACATGATCTGTATCATTTCAGATCATATAATTAAAAAAAAAAAGTTATCTGATATATTTAATTGAAGCATGATAAATTACTTTTGTGACTGAAACATGTCATTCAGATGCACCTTGCTGACAGATTGCTGAGGCATGTGTGTGTGTGTGTGTGTGTATGTAAGCAGAAAAAAAGAAACATACTCTGGGGGTCTGGTGTCTGGTCCCAGGTCTCGACTGAGGGAGATGCGGTCACTGGCATACAGGTTGAAGCAGTGCTTGGCCTCTCCCCCCTCCTTCTCCTTCTGCTCGGCTGGACCTATGTTCTCTGTGTGGAAGGGCTTCCCTGATGCTCCAGGCGCACTGGGGTCTTGGGCTGGACGCTCAAGGGCCGGCCTGAGCTCAGCTGCAGTGTAGTACCCAGGCAGGCAGGACTGCCCAGCGGCCACCTCAGGCTGACGCACGGGGGCTTTGATCTGCATCTTTGGCATGGAATCCCTGAAGTTATTGACCGCCCCCATGACCATCCCCAACACAGCGTCCCGCTTGACCACAATCTCTTTCAGCCATGGCTCCTCTGGGGGACCCTGACTGACAACCTCACGTTGTATGAGGAACAGAAATGTGACAAAGACCAGGGCAACAATTACCAGTTTCCATGGGTGTAACCGTCGCCGTAAGAGCCTACGAAAGCCGTTCATTCTCAGCTTGGCAAAGTCCAGGATTACACAAAAGGTGCTTTTAAAATATCGGAGAAACGTTTTTTCCAGTATGAATCCTGGTCAGAAACATCATTGATGGACAGACCTTTAAAAAATAAGAGTCTGTGTCAGCGTGCCAGAAAAGTCTATTAAAGTCATATTCTTTTTTAAAAATAATTACTATGAAAAAATCCTGAACATTTCCAAGGGAACCATTTAAGTAAACTACAAAATTTACTGGATCTGTCTTCATTATTATTTAAATCCAAGAGCAACATTTACACAGTTATTTAAGCCTACTTTGGAATGACAGACAAATTCCTCAAATGAGTCATTATTCACGGGGAATCATTTTTAGTTTACTGAAAGGAAATGACCACCACTGACTTTCAGGGTTTGATGAGTGTTTGAAAACTGAATACACCAAATATTTTCTGAACATAGATCGCAATTAAGTAACTTCTGAAAAATCAAATACAGAGTCTTCTCGTAAAGTAACGTTACTCGTCTTATCACCGTGAACCTTTGTGCTGGCCTTTATTTAGAGGCAAAGCACATATGCTACCCGGTTGAGAGCTTTGCGTGTCAATGCGCAGCAACCCTTAAAACCCTTTTTAATTAGACCAACGCTAAAAAATCCTTCTACTGTGGGGTACAGTCTTACCAAATATGTCAGTAACACGCAGCTGGGTTAAAAATCGGTATCGTCACCAAATTCGTCGAAATCCAGTTGAGTTCCATGACTCCTTTGAATCCATCAGCTGTGATTGAGTGAATCCTGAACAGTACAACACTTGCGGTCAGATTTAGAAGTATCTGTAGACTATAGCACTTCCGTCTCGTTGGATCCAGGTGTGGGGTGATTCTCTCAGGTAGAGAGGGTGGAGACCCGTTCATACGCGTGCGTAGTCTGGATCATTTACTGCAGTTAATAACAAGGCTCTGGTGGTGACCGCTCTTAGGAAAATACTGTAAAGTCGAATACTTTTTCCCCTTTAAAACAAACAATTAAAAAAACCCTGCGTAATCGGGACAGCTCTGTGGACAGCTCACTCTACACGCATTTTGGCTGTTTCTATTCCTGATAGCAAACTGTCATAGCAGTAAAAGGATACATAGCCATATGTAACGTTAGTAATAACTACGACAATTATTTCCTCATAACATTCTCGCAGAGATGGAAATAACGATAAACTCTATATGTCTCTCACAAACTTCACCATATCCACGGTAGGGGTAGCTAATTAATAAAAAAGATTAACTTGCATACCCAAGTCCAGAACAACAATAAGCACCTCACCAGGACATCCAACTTATGTGGCATCGGTTAATTCTTGTTTTAACAGGATTAACTCCACAATGCTTTCAATGAAACTGTTGCTGGGATACAAATAGTTGGAGGCACGTCTTTGGCCCTCACACAATATGCAACGATTTGGTCAAGCAACATCAAAATATCGACCCGCGTTCGACAATCAGTTCATTCAAGAAATGTTCTGCTTTGTCGAAAAGAATCTAGGTTTCTTTCTGTAAAAGAATCCATAGTTTGTGCAAGGGGAGATTTGCCACAAAAAAAGATTTTACCATTCAAAGAGCGAGACCACCATATGACTGAAAGAAACTTGCACCATATCAACAAATGGAATATAATATAAACGCTAAATTTGTGCTTTGTGTATAGGCTTAAATATATAACAGATTTACTCAGACGCAAGATCCACAAAGGGGGAAAGTCATCTTCTTACCGAACACGTTGAACTGGTGGACATGCCTTACGTTAATCCGTTTTGGCGAGTGCTCCGTGTCATCAGCAGCCTATAGTTTTTCTAAAACTTCTCAGCGCTACTTGTTAAGCCCTTAAGATCGTTCTCCGAGCATGTCTCAAAAATATCTCAAATAAAGATAAATAAAGAACGAAGCGCCGTACTTTCACTATCTATGGGCACCTTTAACCACACCGCCCAGTGGTGCTGGGGGTAAGGGCTCTCTGATATGAAGTTGCTGCAACCAGGGATACGTTATTACCCAAGCATCGCCCCAGAACGACCACAGAAACGATTAACGTTAGATAATTTTGTCATAATGACCACTTTTTAATGTATTTAACACCGCATCAAACTCTGCTTCAGTTGCCTACAGGTAGCCTGATATTGAACTTTTGCAGTTTTACGGTTTGCAAGTGTAGGCTATAAAACAATGATTTTAATGAACCAGTTAACTAAATAGAATGCGGACAAATACAAGTACCCAGTGCGCTCAAGAATGACAATAGAAGCGCTCATCCGAGTCTTCACTTCCTTGTGGAGGAGGGGGGTTGTCCAGGAGTCACAGTTAAGAGGCTCCTTTAATTAAAATGGGAGTCATCCTCGTTCCTGTACAAACATCTAAGTATATCTCAACTAAGACCAACTTAGTTTTGATTGCATACAACAAATCCAAAGCTGCTACTTCAGTTTTATTTCCCCTCATCTTGCCCAACACTGCAGTTGCTCTCTGCTTCAAAGGGTACACAATTAGTTCCCGTTAAGGATGAAAAATGTGTCACCTTTTATAAAGTGTGAATACCTCAGGAGTGACAAATGTCCATCAAGTATAGTTTATACAAGTCTACATTTATGCTAGTCTCTATAAAGGTATTACACTGCTGCGTTAAAAAATGAACTTTGCTTGATTTCTTTTACAGTGCAGTAGATGTACTGTATTTCAAGCATATTGTTTTAGAAAAATAAAGGTTTCAAAAATGAATATTACTTGATATCTTAAACATTTAATGATTAAAAATACATTGAATCCATATACTGAAGGACAGGTAAATTTACCGTGCCATTAATTTACCAAAGTAAAACAAACTAGTGTTCTTCAACCGGAAAGAAAAACAAATACACAGATGTAATCTCTCTTTTACTCACACACACACACACACACACACACACACACACACACACACACAATTGCGTTATGATCTTAGAGAAGCTCGGGCCTTGTCCAGAATGTCTTTTCTTATCTTTGGGTAATTGGGATGAGCGTCCAGGACCTAATGATAAGAGAAACAGATTTCTTAGTGCACTAAGTCAAATAAAATCAAATGTTTTTGTGTTCAAAAAGGCTATGACTGAAACAGTAAACAAAATACTAAAACAAAAATGTTTGAACTCTGTGTGTATGAATACTGTGCACAACACACAGTCCATCAAAACGTACTTTATGACACACATCGATTGCATCCACATATCTCTTGGCTTTGAGATAGTTAAAGGCAAGTTTGTAGCCTGGAAAATAAACAGGGATATACTGTGTTACTGCTTGATAAAACAACAAAGTAAACAAACATTATGTACATAAATTGTGTACAATGCATATGTCCTACATATAATTTTGTTAGCTATCTTAAACGTCCTCTAAATTACATAGACTCCCACATTATAACACTATAGCTTCTCCAGATGACATACCAATTGTGGGGTTTGTCTGATTGCCGTACTTCCAGGCCATTTCATAATTCAAGGCAGCATCTCTGAAGGCTTTCTCTTTCTCCATGATATATCCCATGTATTCATATGCTTTGCAACAGGACTATGAGGAGAAAATAAAAGCAAACATAATCGAGTTGTCAGATTCAAAAGAGAGTATTCGGTAAACAATATTACCACCAGGGTCGACATTTGTTTTAGCCAGCAATACTTGATTTTTAATATTTAGCTGCATGATTTAGCAGGTGGTTTAGTAGGATGAGACATTGTACTGAATCAATCTTGCTGTGAAAAAAATTAACATCGATAGTGTGATAAGCTGGTGTCTGTCGCATTAACTGTTTTGACTCTGACCTTATTATGACGCAAACATCTTTTCAGCAGCTCGCCAGCCATGTCATATTTGCCTGACTGGATGTAAATGTCAGCCAGCAACAGCCAGCTCTTCTCAAACTCTTCAGCATCAATGATGTTCCAGTTCATCTTGGCTATGCGTTTCAGCTGGTTACGAGCTCGAGGTGTCTGTTTGAGGATCATGTAGGCTGTAGCCATGGCCAACAATGCAGGGACATGATCTTTCTAGACACACAAACAGATGACACATATAATAATGAAGCTTTCTAAAGGAAACAAACCTTTAAATAATCTACACACAATGTATGTGAATGGTTACAGTGATTAGAAGCTGTTGAAACTTTAGACCCCAGACAAAGTTGTACCTTTTACAGTTTGTTAAACATGTCTGCACCAAGAGTACAGTCATAAAAAGTACTCCACATCAGAAGGTCATCTCAAGTGCCATATCTTCTGAAAGCATTAGACTAACCTCAAATATGTAATAACACGTGAATAAGGAACTTCTCATTCTCTTCAGCAGACACACACACACACACATACACACACACACACACATTCTGACAATAGCCTATAAGGCTTTTTTTTCTCCTCACATTCCCATGGGCTACCAAGCTGTTTGAGGACTGAACTCAGCGCAAACACCGCGAGCAGCCAAAGTCAACCCAAGCCCAGTGATAAAGAGCAGCCCTTGGGCAGGTCCCATTTGCACTTGGGGTGCGGGCCTGCCCAGGCACCTGCAGCGCGTCTAACTTCTGTTCGCCCCTCTCTCGGGCGCGCTCACCTCATTGTTTGCGATCTCGGTGAACACGCCCAGGGCCCGCTCCACGTTGGCCGTCTGCTTGGTGGCCAGGAGGCAGTAGTGCTCCAGGATGCGCAGCTGGACCTGTCCCTCGGTCGTCTGCGGACGCAGCTCCTTCAGCAGCTTCTCGGCCGTCCGCACCGCCAACTGCTCAGACTCCTGCTTCTCCGTGGAGTTCCTGAAGCACGGGCAGAACCAACACAGGGCAGAGAAGAAAAGAAGAAGAGTGTGAGGATGGGAAAAAGGAGAAACACACACACACAGCGCACATACACACACTCATTCCCTTCAAAGACCTGACATTTCCCATGCCCCAGTGCTGTAGTTTTAGGCTCAGATGACAAAAAGCAAACATCAGGCAACAAAAAAGCGAGGCTGCTAGGCAAGCAAGCAGGCAGGCAGGCAGTCAGCAAGGCCAGAGCTGAGAACCGCAGCAGGCAGACCAGTGCTAGTGTTGGAAAAACCCACCCTATGTCTCCGTCAAGGTTCTCAAACACTTCTCCGCCCACGGTCTCATTGTCGGGGTTCAGGCAGATCTCGATCATGTTGTACACAGCATTCTGGCCCCAGTCATTGTCTTTTCTTGCCTTGTTGAAGTTCCTGAGTCCATCATTGGGCTCACCTGTGTACCTAATGTTGACAAAAGTGTACGTAAGAGGGGTTAGATTCTTTTCCTAGTCCTAAGATTTCATGAAAATTCTGTGCAATATGAAACAATCTAATGAAACAAGGGGAGATACCACAATTATCTTTTGAAGGCCATCAGGAAATCTAATGTCAGCGACCTATTTTTTGTAAGATTACATATCTTCAAGCGATTAAAAATATCCTTTTCTGCAAAGTCCTTCCATCTTCTACTCATAATACAAATTTCAGGTTTTTTTCCCTGTGGAACATTATGCTCATAGTCAGGTGACATTTTTCAAGAAGCAATGCTTACAGGTTTGTTTATGATTTCTAAACGTCTTTTCAGAACCTCCTGCTGAAATCCACAATCCGCAGACGTTCTCCGTAAACTCACCACAGGTAAAGTCCTGTGCAGTAGCTAAACCCGGTGTCGAACTTGGCCCTGGGGGAGTGCTTTTCGGCCATGTCCAGAAAGCGAGGAACCTCGTCCAGCTTCCCAGCTCGCCTCAGAAGGTCGATCAGACGTGACAGTGTTGGGTAGTTGTCTTGCAGAGATCACATGCGAAAGAAATGACGGATTAACCACCAATATTTACAGAGCATGTCTCTCCCTGTTCCACCAAGCTCATAAAAACAAAAAGGGGGACATAATAACCTATAGCATACCAGGCTTGCGCTCCAGAAGCTGCTGAAAGTGGAAAATGGCCTGGTCGTAGTCCTGCTTCCGAAACATCAGGTCTGCCATCATCTGCATGCAGCATAGAGAGGAAACCACATCTTATCCAGCAGTCGGGGGTAAGTCGGGGGATAATAAATGTAAACCGTTTCCATATGGAACGCTAGATGGAAGCCTACGCAGCACAATGACACAGGTAGAGGACTGTGGAGGACTGTAACTGAAGAACTGACCAGAGTGGCTGATTCGTTGATTTGGTCACTCTTCAGCAGCACACTGCACTGCTGCTGACAGGCCTCCACATCGTCCAGAGTCAGGTACAGACGAGCCAGGTCCAGCATCACCTTTCAGAGACACAATCAGCTGTCAGGAAATGCAACAGGGTTTCCTACACTGTACGAATTTGACAGGAGCTCCAGTGTTTGCATGGCAGGAAAAGGGACAAAGACAATGTGTGATGTTTTCTGAAGATAAACTGATTGAAGATGATGCAGTAGTAGTGGTAGTAGTAGTAGGTGTGGACAAACAAAGGCCCGTGTGAGCAAAAAGACAGAGAGAGAAGACAGAGGGAGTGGGCGAGAGAGTGAACGAGTGAGAGGGGACTTTTGTGCGAGCCAGCTGCAGAGAGACACACTGAGGGCTCTTCACTTGGGCCCACTGACCTTGCTATCGCTCTCACAATAAACAAGGGCCTCTTTGTAGAACTTGACGGCGCGCTCGTAGCCCCTCTGGCTGGAGTAGTGCTTGCCGATCTCGGCGCAGATCTCGGCGGCGAGCTGCTTCTGCTGGGGGACGGCTTCCGGCTGCTCCAGCTGCACGCGCTTCAGCACCTTGGCCTGGACGTCTCGCGCCTGGACAAGGATGGAGGCAACGTCAAAGACACGGTCGGAAAAGTAAAAAAAAAAAAAACTTAAAATACATGTGTTGCGACAGTGTTCGACAAAAGCCTGAGTTTGACCTTGGCCGACGCAAGGATAAGCGTGACTCAGAAGGCAAAGGCAAGATAGTAGAAAGGCTGAGAAGGGATTTCTTGTGTGTGGAGAGAGTCAAGTTGACAGACAGGGAATGGATTCAAAGACCCAACCTTAAGTGAGAATACTCACCCTCTGGAGGGACAGCATGGCTTCGTTATTTTTGGCCATCTTCGTCTGGACCTTGGCCAGCAACACCAGATACCGACAATCCTCCGAGAGCGCAGACAGCTCGTTTACTGCATTAGAGACCAAATAAAACATAAGTCAAATCATTCAGTTACTGAAGAAAACCACTGCTTAAATTAAAGACAAGAAACAACAATTTCAATTCATTTACCTTTCTAAAACACTTATGTTTGACATATATAGCACAATTTTTTTTGTTTTTTTTTTTCAAAATGAAACAAAAGTTAGTCAGTCTAATACTTTAGATGTAAAAAGGTAAGAAGAAGAGCAAATCCACTTTGTGAGGCTCAAGGATGGCTAAAACTCCACTGTTAGGCATGCTACCTTTCATGTTAAATATCTAAACATGTTATGACAAACACATTCGGCCCACCCACCGGCATCGTGGGTAAGGGCTTCGTGCAGGACTTTCTCACAGTCCTCAAACTGCCGCAGTTTCAGCAGGAGCTCTGCCAGGTCGTAACGCAAGAAGTTCTGCTGCCCACTCCGCAGGGCCGCCTCGTAATAGTTTATAGCCTATAAATAAGCAGATAACCACCTCTAATTAGGGATCCGCACAGTCAATGGCTCGAGCTGGTCTGAAGTTATTGTGTTAGTGAGCATGGCGTTGGACTGGCGCAAACCTTTGCGTAATTGTGGGTCTTGACGAGGGCTTTGCCAATCTTGCTGGCCAGGGCCCCATCTTTGGGATTCTTTTTGAGGGCAAGCTCATACACCTCAATGGCCTTCTCCGGCTACAAGGAGGATATATTTGCCGTCACACTTAAACAAATGAGTTAACTGAAGCAGGGTGGAAACTAAGTGCTGTTTAGATTGCGTTTCAAATATTTACAGAACAAACATGCTATGTAAACTCCTGGCAGCCTGCAATGCTCAGGTGTAATTTCTAGAAAAAAAACAAAAAAGGTTGTAATATACACTATTGCATAGCAAGCACACACTTGTATTTATTTTACCTCTTGGATGTCCATATAGGCATCACCCAGCAAAAGATATGTATGGGGGCTTGGCACCTTATCCACCAATTCTCTGTTTTGAACACACAAAAAAAGAACACTTTCAAAAACACCTCCATCCAACTTACAAATTGCAATCCAACATGCATTTTCCATGTGCATTATAACCCTACTCTGGTTCCTTAACCCTTTTGTCCCGTGGCCTTCATGTGTCAATACAGGCACACAAGGCATAACCTGCAGGCTATGTGATGACAACTAAATAATCCCACTTCACAAACTGCCGATGCCGCCTGGGCAAGTCGCACATTCCACGGGGCTCTTGTGAAAACGGTGTGGTGTGACAGAAGTGCCGTAAAAGCACGGAAATAACTAGAAGTGGGCCCAGGGCCTAATTGCAGGCAGTGTCGGCAACTCCTTGCACAACCCTGTGAGGGGGTTAAGTAAAATGTGCACAGATATACAGATATATTCATAAAAGGAAAAACAAAGGTTAGTAAATATAGGTGTAATCTTAGGCAATTACATGAAATCAAACATTATAGCCGTGAAACTACAGTAGACAGTAACATACTGACGGGTCTGTTGACAATAATGACACACGACTACTGCAGTGCTATGTAGGGCCTTTATTTGAAGACATGAAGAGTCACTCCTCTCTCTCACCTGTAACAGCTGACGTAAAGGCGCTTCTCCTGCCTGTGATTCAGGTAGATGTCGGCCATTTTCTCCTTGGCCTGGATGTAGTATGGCTGCTCAGGAGTGATGTTTCTGAGCATGCTCAGTGCCAGCTCTGTGTCCCCACGCAGCAATGCCAGATCAGCATTGGCAATGGTGACCCTCAGCTCCTCCGGGGTGCCAGTGAACTCATTGATGGCATCCTGCATCACTTTAGCTGCCTCGTGCTGCAACAGCGACAAAGAAGCATGCAGCTTTACTCCCAACAAACCCAGTACAGTTCAGTACTTACTCAGAGAAACTTACAGATTAGAACATGTGACTCTATGAAAAAATAAAGACGAAAAATCGAGCACTGCATTGGTTTATATAAGTTTCATTTTATGATTCCACGTTGAATAAAAAAAAGACATTAGAACTGTAAATCTGTCCTATGATGTCACCACCCTATGTGACGTATGTAAGTACAGAACCTTCACACACACTGTGTGTTCTGACATTCATATAAGCCTGGCTGCTGTTGCTGACCTGCTCCCCATTCACCCAGAGGGCCTCGGCCAGCTCCAGGAAGATGGACACGCAGTCGGCCGTGCCCAGATCCACTTTCTTGCCCTTGGCCTTGTGGGAGCCCACCCGCCGCACGCCGGGAAGGCCCATGGCCATCTGCAGGGTCTTAATGGCCTCCTGCTGCTCTCCCAGCTTCCTCTGCGCCTGGGCCTTGATCAGGTGATACATTGGGTGTTCACGGACCTAGGAAAGGTATAAACGTTTAGAGGCGCAGGGGTTAGGATCATAAGATTAGAATGCAACTTTGCTGCATGAGTGCTGCCACTTGAAAAGATGAAATCAAAGGATAGAGAAAGACTGAGTGACGTGGTTGAATGGCACAATTAAAACATGGCAAAACCAAAAAATAAATAAATTATGTACAGGATGATTTTCAAATAATGATATGAGGATTTTCAAGAGAGAGTGTCTTTTTAAACAGGCTTTCAGCTGAGTAGCAAGGCCAGTCAAAAAAGATCGACTGACGGGGAGGTCAGCTCAGTTCACACCGCGCAGCTAGCCTGAGAAAAAAAGGAGCGAGAGAAAGACAGAGTGAGGAAAAAAAAGCTTATCCTTGTAAAACAAGCACCCCACCTCAAAGTTATGGCTGAGGCAGAGCTCCAGGGATTGGGAGGCAAGCTTGAAGCTGCCCTGCAGGAGGTGGATCTGGGCCATGAGGAGATGGGCCTCTGCGTGGGATGGGTTGAGCTCCAGACAGTGCTGCAGACTGCTCTGTGCGGCCTCCACATCACCTGCTCAACCACAAGCACAACACCCAGCAGCTCAGACTAGGGCAACGTTAAGGCCATACTAGCTGTGGCATTGAAGTAGATTGAGGACATAATCACTCATTAAGTCAGCCGCAAGTAAAGACCAAATCCATCTCTTTGCAACTGGGCCATGACCTTTAGATTCAAGCTTGCTGAGTGATTTTAGCAAGCAAAATACGCCTGCTTAGGCTTACAGTTGGATGGCTCAGACTGACTAATTCACCTGAGAGAAACCTGACTTTGGCCATGAGATAGGTGGCCTGGAGGAGGCCGGGGACGATCTTCACCACCGTGTCCAGGACTGAAGCGCAGTGTTGCAGCTGCGGAGCAGGAGGCTGTCCCTGGGCAGGAGGCTGGAGGGTGTGGGGGGGGGGGGAAGACAATCAGACACATTACTGACACAGCTATTACTGTATGCTGTGGTACTAAAGTTTAAAGGGTCAATGAATAGAAGGGAGTGATGGTCCTTGATGAATGTAAAATACATTTGTGTTAAACTTTGGATCTTTACTTAAAGATTACAGCCTAATATTTAGACAAGGATTTAAATGATTTTTTTGGCTAAAAGACACCCTCTTTGGAAATCATGGTAAAAATGGTTTCCAAAATTACCCCATTAAAAAATGACCCCTTTAAAAGCTTCAGCCCAGGAAGAGAAAAAGAATGATGTAACTTGAGAGGAGAAGCTGTTTGAATGCTGACCTTGGCGGGACAGAGAGCCAGGTACTCAGCAGCAATCTCCAGGAGCAGGTCGGGGTTGAGGCGCTGGAAGTACTCCACCCCGAGAGGCAGGCCTTGCAGGGTGGAGAAGTGGGTGTCCACAGCATCGTTCAGCAGGTTGGTCACCTCATCTTGGGGCTTCCGCCGTTTCGTGGCCAACACTGCCCGCAGATACAACAGCTCCTGATAGAGAAGAATCATTTAGGAATGAATGAATGAATAAATGAATGAATGACTGAATGGCATACATAATGATTGATATAAAAAGACATTAAGGAAATTAATAAATGATAACATAAATAAATAAATAAAGTAATAAATGAATACAAATTATGTTCATTATGTCAAGCACAGATTTTTTGGGAAAATCCCCAAAAAATCAACATAGTCTCATAGAGTCAGAGTCCTCCACACCCATGTACTTACTCATTCCTGCCTGCTTAAGTGAAAATGCCTAATAGAGAAACCCCAATGCACAGCGCTATGAGATTATACAACTGAGTGGGTGGATATGACTAAAACATACTTTAAAAGACACAGCCTGACCTACAAGGAGTGAGAATACTTTGGCAATACAAACAACTTGTGCAAACAAGAGTAGGTTTGACTTCCTATGACAGCCCTTTGCTGTCATCATGGCGAAGCAATTAGCTTAAAAAAATGTGTATTAGGCAACATTGGCCTTTTTCATCCCATTCACACAAGAGGCTACATAGAGCCCATACATAGATTTGTTTAGCTTAATGGCTTCTCTTAGTCAAGCAACCACTGAAACAAACACTTTGAAATAACACTAACACTTAATCATTTCTCAAAAGTGAGTGGTGACGAAATAAGCGAGAATGAAGCGCACACACCCACACGCGCAAACTCGCCCATCTGCCAAACACAAACATGGGCTCTCTGACTCTGCTGGATGGTGGGCGTGCTGAGAAAGTAAGGAATGGCTGACTCTCTCTCATTCCTTCTCTCTCTCTCTCTCTCACTTACACATACCACCACACCTCTCATCTGCCTTTGCTCACCCCAGATTTGCCGATGGACTGCTGGATCTCTGTGAGGAACTCCAGCTGCTGCTCAGCATCCTCCAGATGGCCCTCCAGGAGCTGACACCTGATGATACCTACAGTGCATTGGAGGACAGAACAGGTTGGGCTGGAGAGGGTGGGAAGCCTGGCTTGTGGTTTCTCTTTCTCCCTGGGGAGAAGGCAGTGTCCTGGGGTAATGGGGGTCATGGATTTTTTCGTCTTTAGTCTGTCCGTTCCTGAGTACTGAAACCGATCATTTCATTCTAAAAGAGGCAGCCGTGGCCCACTAGTTATGGCATATATACATTCTTATATATACTTAGATCCATGCTGTAAATATTCTTATGTCCCCTAGGAAAAAAATAAGAAAATGAGGGTTTTAATGGAAAGAACATAAAAGAAAACCAAAAAAAGATTATGCAAACATAAAACCTCACATGCTTCTACATCTAGCATAAAGTCCACAAAGAATATCTGTTACATGTTGTCACATGCTGTCCAAGTACTTCAAAGGATACTAAAACAGTTAAAGAACACTAACAAACCTTAGCCTGAGGGTTGACCAGGCTCAGTTAAAGAGATCTAAGGAGAAAACAACCCTACATCCCTTTTAATCAGTGTAGACGGAAACCTGTAACACGGAGCCGTGTGTCGAACATTTTGTTGGCCTTACCCATCAAAGCGGACACGCTAGATTCGTCCAGTGTCATGGCCGTCTTATACCACTTCAAGGCCTCTTTCAGGCGACCCTGCATGACCAGCTGATAGCCCATCTCTGTGGCCAGGTCCGACACGCTGGAGGCATGGGAGAAGGCCTGCTCCACCATCGAGTGGGTTTGCTGGAGGATCTGTTCGGCCCGTCCACACTGTGGACAGAACAAGCAGAGCAAAAAGGTGTTGCTGAAGTGACCATGTGATTTTAGTGACACACCCGGGAGGCTAGTAAACTCCCAAACACAAAGAAGCTCATTGTTTTTTAAACATTCAGGCAAAATGTAACAGCACCTACTGCAGTTTTGCAGAGATAGTTTCCATATCAAACTCCTCCACACAAAACAGTTGAACTGTGTGTGTGTGTGTGTGTGTGTGTGTGTGTGTGTGTGTGTGTGTACGCGTGGACTCCTTCAGTCCACTAATCCAGACAGGGCTGGCAACTGAGCTGTGACTGGGAGGTAGAAGGGCTGGCTATAAAATTTCAACACTGTTATGAGGCGGGTGTCAAATAACAAAGGTTAAGGAATCCTACCAGGCGGGTGAAGGCCAGAGACATACTGTAGTGAAGCTCCGGGTTATGAGGCTCCTGGATGTCCAGGTTGTTGATGAGGTTTGTGAGGAGGTTTACTGACTGTGAAAAAGAAAAAAAATAAAGTACAGAGGAAAAAAAAAATAGATCTTCAGAATGTGTCAGTTCTAGAATGGAAATAGATCTTCAGAATGTGTCAGTTCTAGAATGGAAATAGATTCTCAAGTCTAAAAGTAGCACCAAAGTCTGGGAGAGCTGGCATTCCCAATGTGATCCCAAAATGAGACACATTTCAAAAAATTGCGCCCCTTCTCAGGATGAAGACGTCAATCGAAAGAAATTTAATAAAAATACACAAATTACACACTACATGATTCTGGACATTGTTGCAAAATGGCCCGGATCCACACACGCCTTGAGGATAGCCTATTGATGGAAAGTGGGTAGAGTCAGCTTTTTAAAGGGACACCATACCAACCAGATACCCTTTGCTGGTGAACAGTGGATATTTTCACTTGATGCATTGCATAGGCTACATGAATATTTTTTAACGGGCCGTCCTGTCATCTCACAACCAATCACTGTAGGCATCGCTTCTAAACTTGTGCATGTGAATTGACATCAACTGTAGCAACAGAGAGTTACTCCTAGCTTAGGAGTTCACAGTTTTTTTCAAAGTAATTATCAGTGTCTTTGTGAATTACTTTTACAATTCCTAACAATTCCTAAAGTTAAGATGAAATTATTACTGAATATGGGCCCTGGTCTGCTTAAAGTTCTAAATAAAACTGTTGTACAATTATTTTAATTTTTATGTTAAATCTTACTTAATTTATGTGCTTACTATATTCACTGTGCTTAGGCTAGTAAACACATTCACGTGTGTTTACTGTGTTTAAGTCATTAGTGTAAATTATAAAGGAGGTGCTCTCTCATTTCTGTTTGTAATGCTTAATCAATAGGGCTTTAAGGCATGGACGAACAGGTATAAATATATCCAATAATGTCTATGCAGTGGCAGAGCCAGTTTTTGTGCATGGGTGGCCAGAGATATTGGAGACGTGGTTGTGCTGTTAAGTGGGGGGTCCCCACCAGTAAAATTCCTAATTAGCTAGTTTTCATTTCCTGTATTCTGGTGTGTTTGTTGGAAAGCCCAGTGGCATGTAGTAGCCATTCATTAACTTTGAGTCTTTAGGGTCATTTAAATACCTTTACAATCAAAAAACCTTCAATACCCTCACACGTGTTAAGCATATTTTTGTCAGGACTAGGCTATCCAAACTTGGCAGTCCTTCTTATGGTATAAATTGCAAGTTCACATCAGCTATAGTATTAATAAAACATATTTTCTGTCCTATTATTTTTCTTAGATTTTTGTAGATCTCACCACTGGATTCATGCCAGCACAAATATCTGTCCATCAATACAAGGACTGTCTGTCAATATAAGAATCAAGATGTGGGTGACTGTATGACTACTATCTGCATGTACATTTTCATATTTTATTAATATCTTATTACAGAGGAAATAATGGGGGTGCAATAGTGATCTGGCTGTATGACAGATGGGGGTCTCAGAACAAACTGATATGGATAAAAAAAATATTTAATAATGTGTGTGTGTGTGGAAGGAAAGAAGGGGGAAATAGGCAAATTTGATACATTATTCACCAGATTACTTGAGAACCACTCATCATTTAGAAGAATTCAGACCAGTGTATACCACTGGGATTGGTTGGATTTCTTGATTATTTTGATACGCTCTATGCTATATTTAGGTAAAGGCATAATGGGATATTAAACTGTACATAGCTAAACAGATATTTTATTGTTTTGATGTAAATTAAAAGCCAATTCCATGGTAAATGCGTATGCTGACTCCATCAGTAGTCTAACAGAAAACTCAGCTCACACCCATTCTTCTCTGTTAGATAACGCATGGAGTTCCATCACACATTGTACACACGTCATGTGAAACAGCACTAACTGAACCAACGTTGATAACGGCGCCTAGTCACTGTGACAAACCGTTAATGCGAAAATTAAAATGTAAAATAAAATAACATAAAATACCGTTGCTGTAACCACTGCGGTTGCCTAGGTGATGGCCACCCCGAAGCTCCTCCCCTGTTGTTATAGAATATAACTTCCCAGAACGGACCAAAACGGAAAACAAAAACACGTCCCTGTGCCAAGATCTGTGTCCCACAGAGATTTTTCTCCAAAGCTTGACACAGACCTGATCAAGTTGCATGAGCTGATGGCCCTGAGGGAAGGGGTCAGAGTTCTTACCTCACTGATGTCCCCCTCTCTGCACAGCGAGTGCAGTGCCAACATTCTCAGGGCCTCCAGGTTATTTTTGTCTCTCTGCAGAAGCCTGTAATTGACATGGACACAAGCAGGGTAGTGCTGGAGACTAAGCATCAAAAGGGTATCAGAGCGGATGGTCAAAATGAACAACAAAAGAGTATAAAACAAGTCCATATAAGTGTTGGTCTGCCAGAACAAGCACAGTATAACTAAAGAGATTCAACAGATTATCATAGGTGCTTCAGAAGAGGCAGATTATCTGGACCTGTCCAAACTGTCCCATCATGTTTTTGATCATGAAATCTCAGATCTATGAAAAAAAAGAATTACTATACTGCATGAGTATCATCATAGACTCATACACAATGGAGATTAGTGGGACCCCACTGAGGATAAGCTTTTGCTTTTATGGTGTTATTCTTGATCATTTTTAAAGAGAAGATTTGTATTTGATACTTCCAAAGTATCAAATACAAAATATCTAAACACCTAATATCCCAGTGTTACCAGGTCAGGGCCCCTTTCCAACATCTTTTCACTCAGTCATTCTTTCATTTTTTCTTTTTATTCCTCCTTGTTGTTGTCAGGTACGGACAAAGAGTTTGGAGGCTGATCACACCAGTGGATCCACCCGACCCATCCTCTTTTTTTTCCCCTTCGCAGTGCACTGCACAGTGCATCCTGGGATATGTGTGACTCCAACACAGAGGCTCAAAAGCTCTTTATACCCTGCGATCCTGGCTGGAGTCCAGCTGGGACAGCCTTGACGAACAATGGCTTAGTCAGTGCACACGGGCTCAATGGCACTGCAGTTGATATTCATTTGCACTTGAATGATGCCTCACTCGCAAAGGTTTGACTGTGTGTTTGCATTTGTGAACACTTCCAAACCCACTTTTTAAATCCTCCCATTTCACGTGGGAATTCAAATAAATGTAAAAATGCACACCATCTCAGACTGAGAATCTGAGAATTCGAACACCACTAGGTGGAATGAGGTAGACAAATATAAGTCCAATGAAGAGATGATTCAGAGTGGAATGGCCAATAGTCATGCTAAGAGATGATCCACCATTACAGCTATTTAGCCACTCTTTAAGTACACCGATGGAGGTTAGTCTCAATATGATGAGATGGGTCTTGACTGATCTGATGCCCTACCCGACATTTTTGCTGAGTGTATTGTCAGTCTGTTGCGATAAGTCAGGACAGAAAAACGTAACAAATGAAAAAAAATACAAAATTTCACAGCCACTCATCACAATGTAAACAGCTGACTGAGTTTATATCTCATGACACAATTATTATGTTTTTGTAATGTTATATGTTTTCAAAGCCAGGCATCAAAGTAAATAGTCTATGATGAATAAAAATGTTAAAAGTTTAGTCGCAAGTTGATATAAGGTCACAGCTATTACAGTACCTATGGGTTATATCAGCAGTCACAGTACCAGTGGGTTATATCAGCAGTAATAGTACCAGTGGGCTATATCAACAGTCACAGTCACAGTACCTATGGGCTATATCAACAGTCACAGTAACTGTGGGCTATATCAACAGTCACAGTACCTATGGGCTATATCAACAGTCACAGTAACTGTGGGCTATATCAACATTCACAGTCACAGTACCTGTGGGCTTCATCAACAGTCTGCTCCCAGTTCTGCAAGGTCAGAAACAGCTGCATCTTCTTGACGAAGGCTGGAAAGAACTCTGGAAAGTTTACAATGACGTGGTTCACCATCTCCAAAGCCCCAGAGTAATTTTGGCGAAACTCAAAGTACTGAACCTAAATAGATGAATGAACAAAAAGTTGCTTTATTAATATGTATTAATGAAAAAAGTAATATAACACTTATTGTATGATCTTATAGTTATGATCTTTAGCTTAAAAAAGCCCATACACTGTGCTGCTACCCACCTTCCCCATCAGACCTAGAATACTGCTGTTTTCTCGCAGGCCCTCATCAAAGTACTTTCCAGACTTCTTAGCATAGGCCTCCTTATTGGATGTGAGGTCAATCCATCCTTTCAGAATAATCCCCTGGAAAAATGAGTTTGACACCGTAAATAAGTGAAAACTGTGCACATCACACTGTCTCCTTTATAGTTTGCTTACAGGCAAGATATAGTTAGCTTATAGAGAGCTCGTAGTTTTGTTATTCTCAGTGAAACAGTGAGTATTCGAAACTCTTTCATTAAACATGATTTATGCAAAATGTCAATGCCACTTGGCAGTAATGTCACAGTAACTAACACCTACTATCTCTGTTCTTTAACATGTAATAATGACATGACTCCAGTATTTGTGTCAAAAACAGGTGGATAAAAAGTGGGTCATGTACAAATTTGTGAGACTTACCTCTTTAGAACCATTGGAGATCTTTATCATTCTATCAACATATTCCCTTGCTTTATCATTTCGACCCAAAAGCCAGAGAAACATAGCTGCATAGTACAATCCCTTTGGACTTGCACCCTTACGATTCTCCTTAACTCTAGCATCAAATTCCTGGATAACATCTTGATCTAGGGACACACAGCACACAAACGATTTGCATTAATAAGTGATAATGAAGTCTCCAAAAAGTCATCTTAACTTATGGAGTGTATAGCTTACCTGGGTTGGGTTTCTTCTTATGGGCATAGACAAGTGCCATAAAAGTGCAGAGAGATACGTCACGTTTGTCACTAATCTGCTCAAATTCCTGGATGGCATCTTGGACGTGGTCTACAACACAGAATATTGTGTAAGGTTAAAAAAATCATGCTACCCTCGTTATTATTTATGATATTTTAGTTATCAGCGTTTACCTTGCAAAAGCATGCCATAGGCACGGAAAAACCCAAAAATGGGGTTGCTGTTAAATTTTCTTTGAGCTTCAGTGGCAATTCCAAAGACACTGTTCGAATACTTTTCCTGGCAATAATACAAAATTGAAGCCTGGGAAGCACAGAAAACAACGAGCAAACAAATAAGAACACTGCTGGGAAATTCACTTTCATGGTAACGTTAAGACAAGGAACGTGAAGGCTATATAAGCCTCCACACAATTAGGCACACAACCCTTCTAAAATAATAATAAGGAATAATACTGGAATAACACAGTTGTCGTCTGAAGGGTGGTGTGTTTAGCTAGCTTTCTCTACAAGTGCAAGACTGATTGATCAGATGAAATGGTTGTGTCATATCTCCTCCTACTTACCAGGGCCGTTTCTTCATCATGTATATCAGCCATGGCTTCAATCAAATGTATACTATTATGTTAACTGGAAACAATGTAACATGATTGTTGTATATTCCACAAAAGATAAACTAATGTTGCCATTCTTGCGCCATCTTGATAACCACAGAGCGTCTTAGCAACCGTACAACCGACGCCATTTCTGTAAGGTCAAAAGGAAGTGAGGCAAGTTTTAGAAACCACATGTGACTTAGACGCTAGATGGCGCTTTTGCCTTAATTGGAACATAGCGGCTCTCACTCGATGCGCTCAGTCACATCATATGTGAGAATACCTGTGTCATCTTACTGTGAATCAATTCATTGACCTGTTGTTTGAGATCACCAAGTTTTGTCAGTATGAAAAAGAATGAAAAAAGCTACAGCACTGACCAAATAGTGTACCAGCAACTAACACTAAATAAATGGGACACAACTTACTGTCTGTTTCATGCCCTATAGGCCGACAGTTAACATTAGTTATTGGTTAGTTATTTAGTTCTTTTTGCAACTGATGTATTCACTTTGGCTATTCACAGAGAATTTCACTTTTAACATTACTATCTTTCCTACACTAGCCTATGGTGTTTTTTTGGATCTAACAAAAACAATATAACAATAGGCCTTCAAACAATGTCTCTCATTAAATAGAATATTTAAAAACAAATGTTGGTAAAAGCAGGTGCTATGAAATCTCACAATTTCCATAGGATGTAAAACCAAGGGTAAGTGCTTTGAGTGGATGGAAATGAGTCAGATTCTGTGGTCTGGTTGTATCTGAAGCTCCAACCTAGGATCCATGAGGATACATTTGGTGGTCATGGTGTAGTCTGATCTGTATACAGGCATTGTGCTCAATGATTCACTGAATCAATGTTATTATTACTTTTTTTTGTATACACCAGAGAGCTTTTTAAGTTTGCAAAAAAGTTTTTACAAATGCAATATGCATTTAGTTAAGCTACTTTGTTGACGCATGTTTCTCTTGTTACAGTTATTCTCTTTTATCTACAACGATGACAATATTTAGTGAAATATATCAAACTCAAAGTAGGTAAGTAGCACAAATAGGTGAAAAAGATTATGAAGCCTGAGCTTTGAGTAACTTAGGATGGCAGCGAAGAATTGTGCAATGGTTACTGTCCCGCTGTAGGCTCAGGGATTGTGTCCCAAGGGAGACCTTACACGCCTTGTCAGATACAGTTTCACACAGGCCCTGGCATATAATCATTACTCACTGCAGCAGTCATCAATGGGAAAGTAAATCAAGTTGGTATTGAGCTCTGCACATCAGCGATGGTGGCTCCCGTTTAGCCGTTTCCCAAGCACACAGCAGACAGACAGCAGATATCTGATTCCGCATCTGCCCATGAGATACTGTTTTCATTTTATCTGCAACCCTGTTTTGTTGAATTGAGGTTTCTGGATGCCGCTGAGATGATAGGTATTTTCCACAAAAATATATTAATGTGAGGGTCCAGCTTAGGGACAGAAATATCACACCATGTATGTTGATGTATGTCATACTACAACACTATGGTTCAGCTGAAGCTTTACCCCATTATCAGATAGTATATATTTCAGCATTTAGAGCCTATCTCCATCTGGAGAAGCTGTTGAGCTTGTGTGAGCAATCAGATAAAAATCTCCCACCCTTGTGTCCTTTCCTGTGAAATGTATCTGCCATTATAAGAGATGGACACGAGTCCTCAGTTATATTCAGTGGATGAGTGAGGTAAGTGGTGATGAGTATAGGCAGAACTGTTTCCTCTATACGGTCATAAACACATCATAAAAGCTAAAGAAGTTTGTGTTAGTTTTATGGCATACTGCTAACCACACCACTGTAGGTTGCTGTTACTAATGTAGAGGGTGAGAGAAGCCCTTTAAAATGCATAGTGAGACTAGCATTAGCCATAATAGCTTTCTTTAAACATCCTGATGACCACTCGATTTAATCAATTTAATGCATAAACTAAGTGCATTTAGTGTGCTGATAAAAGTTACATGCTGTCAGTAAGTAGTATATCAATAGCTTATTGGTAGCTGAAGGTTAGGATCAATGCATTACTGAAATTTGTTTCCTTGTAAGTGTTGACAATACTACATGAGAATCAAGCACACAAGAATCAGTTTTTGAAATTCATGAAGGTAGAAAAGATCTTGCAGAGCAGCTGAAATTCTGAACACAGAGCTTAATAAAATTAAAGAGCTTCCCTGGCAAATGCACACAGAGCAGTGATGTCATGTTGCCAAGCAACAGGATGGGGGAGAATCTGCAACCTCATAACACATTTCTGGAGCAGTAATGACACAGGACCTCCCTGCGATTGGTCCTCATGGTGCAGGAAACACCAGCCTATCACAGGAAGACATTTCTGCCACTGTTGGCCACTTCTTTCTCCATAGGAAAACAATAAGGAAGAGAAGTCACTGGAGACTTTTGGTGGTCAGGCTCATCCATCTGTTTGTGTTTTAGCTGAGAGCATATTGATTTTTCTTCTGACTGGCACTTTGGTATTGCTGTGTGTCAGTGAGAGATCGGCTACCAATGCTTGAAGCTGGAAAATGTTGGCTGATTACTTGATCCAAGGATGTCTTGAGCACGAGCAACATCACTGTAATTACCCTACATGCACTGCAACATCACCATGCAAACGCCATGTGGTAGCTTGTGTCCAGAGTTTTTGTCCCAAGGCATTTGAGGATAAAAAACAAAAACAAAATATCAGGTAGCTTATAGCTCATATATTCAATACTCAATAAACACAATACAGAATACAATAAACTTCTTATTGGTTCCCTTGACCTAAGAAAATGAGTTTTATGTTCAGATCTCTCAAACTGAACTTTTCTTTAAGTGATTTGGCTACAGGTTTTAAGGATATTCCAACTGAGCAGGAAAATGAAGGTTGAGGTTGACGTTTGTCTGAGAGCAAGTGGAAAAAACTGCAGATAAAAGCAAGACCTGTGGCTCTCTTAAATAATTTATCAAAAGCTTCACACACAAGATGTTTATGGCTCTAACCACAGTTTCCGAGACCCTAAGACACACAAGGTAGGCCTATATTACCGGATATGAATGCCTTTCATTACATTAATTATCTAATGTATGTAGCCATAATATATTATTGCAGATTACTTATTTTGAGGACGCATAGTATGTGTTGAAGAGTGTTATGAGCAGGAAGAACAGGACTGTGTTCTTGATGTCCATTTATTAAATCATGTAGTGGTGAAGCATTTGCTGTTAAGTGCTCATTACTAGCCCTGACAAATGGACATGCTCGAGGATTGGCGGCCTTTCCGGATGTGAAGTGGGACTAATGCTGATTGTGGTTGGGCTGAAATGAACAGAGAAACATTCATTAAAACAGAGAACTGGAAAAAGGCCCTTCACTCTAATGCCTTTGTAATTGCATGTGGTTAGCCACATGAGACAGAACCTCCTGCCTATCTTTCCAAGATATATATCATGTTTACAAAGAAAGTAATAGGTTTATAGTAGATATACTGGATGTCTTAGGGCAGCTACCAAGGTTTATTTCTCCATGCACACTAACGCATCACACATGATTAAAACTGCCATGTGATTTGGAACAATTCAGCAGCATTTTGCAGTATTATTACAAAACATCAACTTGTTGTTTATGTGTCATGTTTTACATTGTAGTAACATTTATATGGTTTTAAGAGATTGATAAAGGTACAGGAATATTAGGGCAATTAGTTTTTACATTCATTATTCTAAGATTTCAGTTACATCAATATTGCTCTTAATAGCAAAATGTTTTTTTTGTCACAAATCAGCTTTGTACAATGACTTCAAAAATGAATGCAATCCATTGTTACACTTAATTACTGTTGAGTTCAGAGGTAAATATCCAGGTTGAATAATTAAACAGATGCACACAGAAAGACATATCTGAGGTTGGTAAATGGCATCTTTATTCCTTTGGCTTAAAAAAAACAGTGTCTCGTGCATGCGGCCCCCTTATTTAGTACAAGCATAACGCATACATTATATGCATTTGTGCAACCGAAACATTCATTATTTGTAAATATCTCACATGCATGTCATGTACTGTTGGCATATAAATTATGTACAGATAATGAAAGCTTTTACTGCATGCATATTGAGCCAGTGCGATTTTACGTATACTTAATGTATTTGTAACACTCAATACAAACGTGTCTTATTGTCTTTGAAAATGGGATTGTGGAGAAAAGGAAATCCGCAGAAATGGAAAAAAGGAAAAAAAAAACCACACATATAAAAATGTAAACAAAAATATAAGTGTCCATGAAGGATGTGTTAAGTTCCACGCCCATGCTTTCCTGGCACTAGCACAATCATTCTGTCATACTCACTTTAGACCTGTCCTGGAAATATCTGGTCTAAACTTGTCATTGCCATTATTATTGAAAATCCATGCTAATAATATTAATAGTAAATATTAATAAATATAAAATAATACTTTTTTTCCCATTAATTTAACAAGACCAAAATAATATATTACATTACTACAGATGAGAGGGGTGCAGTGAAACCATTGAATTCCCAACAGAATTTGAAATGCATTTGCAAATAGAAAAGAGCCAATACACAGTGGACAAATTATGTATATGTATGTATATAATAATATATGTAAATAATATTAACATAATACAGTAAAAAATTATACAGTTCAGCAAGAAATGGATTGAAATATTTTAAGCATTAGAATTTATGCAATCTAAAAATCAACATGTTAGAGCAACATACAAACAAGCTACAATTGTTGCCCTTTTATTTATCAATTTATAATTGCACTTTACAACAGCAGTTTTGAACCAAGATTTGTCTTGCTGATGGGAGGTACTGTATAGTCATGATCCAGAATGACAAACTTCATCTGGGACAATAACACATCCTTACAATGCACAAAAAACATCAGTGATGCTTCTCCAGCTCAGGTCTTCCACAAACAAGACAGAGTATAAAAATGGCTACTATTGGTACTAGAAAAAAGCACCTTTTCTACCAGTCAGAAGGAAGAACCAACTGTGGGAACCTATAAATGTTTTGAAACGGAAACTGATGAAAAGATGCCTGTAGGTGAGATGGCTGATTCTGTGCAGTGTGAAGCTGGCCTGAAACCACTGGTACATGCTCACAGCCTTGGGCCATTCGGTTATCGATTGCTAATGCCTGACATTGTGAACATGGCGGAGAATACATTTCCAACACTATCCAGTTTGATTTGCCTGCCCTGTGCCCTATTTCTACATCAAATGCACAACATCCCATTATCATTTTTACAGAAAGTATGAGGTTTTTTTTTTGCTATTTTATGCTAAATCATTTGAAATCTTCACATTGTTAACAAAAGTAAATGCTCAGACATAAAAGCACAATATTAGTCAACCGTGAAACAGTCCTCATCTTGCACATGTTGAATGATAGGCCTCTGAACAATATAATAGGTCTGCAAATGTAACCCAGCATTGTAGGATTGTATAATAAGGCTTGGGAGCACTAAAGAAAGGAAACAGGTCCTTTACATTGTGTATTTTATCTTGCTTGAACTGTTTATTTTACTATTATTATTTCATATCTTTTCTTTCACATAAAATAATGTATCACTGTCAGAAACAGATTAAAAATAGCCTTTATATGTGGCATTTAAAAGACCAACACCGGTTGCATAATTTGACTTTAGATTGTTCAAGAGGATGGAGTTTACTAACATAAAAACAGACACAGCATTTTGTAACAAGCCTCCATTATGTCTCCAAGTTAAATCAACTGGATTAACCCCATCCCACCCCCAAATACCTAAAACATGATTAAGAGTCAGGCTTTAATGGCAGTCATCTGCAAGTACTGTTATTTTTGACATGATGCACCCAAAGGCTTGAGGGTCAACGTCGAATGGTTGGGTATTTTCTTTAGCCACAGAAGATTCCATGTGGTATCATTTGTCCCCTTTACTCTCCTGATTATTGTCTTTACCTTGTACTTCCTTCTCCCTCTTGTCTTTCTCGTACTTGTCCTTTTCTGGTCCTCTCACACTGTTGCAGATTTCTGGAGACAGTGTGGAAGGACTTCTGTCTGAGCCTATGCCCAGTGAGGCGTTCTCACTCAGTTTGTCTGTCGAAACTTTGTCTGGGGGATTCTCCTCATCGCTCTCACTGTAATTGAAGATGCTGGAGCCCTTTTTGACAGTCTTACGGATCAGGAACCTCCGGAAGGCCCTCTGTATGAGGATGGCTGACATAAACTCCTGCTTGCGACGCAGGGTGGAGGTGATGGGCTCATACGATACCTTAGAGGGGTTGGAGGCCATGAAGCGTTCCTCCATCTGTCCCCGCAGGATGTCCAGCTCCCCACCCTCGCCCAGCACCCGCTTGGTGAAGGCAAAGAGGATGTCCAGGCAGTGGATGCGCTCGCCGCTCACCATCGGCAGGTCCATGCTGATCAGCTGCACTGCGTTGGGCTTAGCCATGCGCAGTGGCGGGTCGAGTGCGTTAGCGAAGTCCGACAGTTTATCGTAGCTGATGAACTGCGTGGCCTTGGGGTCGAACTTCTCCCACACCTCGTAGAACATCTCAAAGTCGTCCTCGCCCAACGGCTCAGCACTCTCCTCTGTGGCCACGCTGAAGTTCTCAAGGATGACAGCAATGTACATGTTGACCACAATCAGGAAGCAGATGATGATGTACGACACAAAGAACGCAATGCCCACCGCGGGGTTGCCACAGTTGCCTTTGGAACGGCTACCGGGGTTCTCCTTCTCGGGGTCGCAGTCTGGCTTGACGTTGAGCATAGGCGACAGGAGACCGTCCCAGCCTGCCGACGTGGTGATCTGAAACAGGCAGATCATGCTGTTGCCGAAAGTCTCAAAGTTGAACATGTCATCTATGCCATCCTCCTTCTTGATGTAGGCGAAGAAGGACATGCCAAGGATGGCATAGATAAACATCACCAAGAAAAGGAGGATGCCAATGTTAAACAGGGCCGGCAACGACATCATCAGAGCAAACAGAAGGGTGCGGATTCCTTTGGCACTTTTGATCAGGCGGAGAATGCGGCCAATTCTTGCGAGACGAATCACTCTGAACAGGGTTGGCGAGAAGAAATACTTTGTTATCATATCCGCAAGAAACGTACCTGGAGGAGAAGAGAGAGGGGTGATGAATGAACAGTCGCTAGCAGGGCGCAGTTAAGACAGTGATATTATATAGTCCTTCATCTGTACTTACCAACTATTGAAAGAATGACAACAATGAAGTCAAATACATTCCAGCTGACAGTGAAATAATAATGACGAAGAGCAACCATCTTCAATATACATTCCGCACTGAACAGCACAATGAACACCAGATTTATCCAGTAAAGGATTTTTTCTTTCTCGTGGCTTTGTTGATCTGTCTCAACCATCATGGTTACCATATTTAGGAATATGAGAAACATTATCAAAATATCAAAACCCTGCTTGGTTATCAGATCAAAGACAAATCCTTGTATCCTGTTCTGTAGAGGAAACAAAAAAATAATGATAATTATAAGTATGTGGATTATTTAAAAAATCAATAATTCAAATGATTACTGAAAATATACCCTGAATTGTTTAAGTCTTTTACTTAAGAAACATGTACTTGTAAGTTATAAAACAGTTATAAGGAGTAGAAAAAGAGACTCATCAATAAGAACTTAGAACTGACGTACTGATGGTCTAGGAATTGGCTTTTGTGGCTTCTTTGATCCAAGCTTTTTCATAGCATTGTAATACTTCTTTTGCTCTTCAGTCATAAAGATGTCCTGCCCTCCAAAGTAAAGGGGAAAGACAAATATGTTAAATACTTGACAGAAATGCATTTTTATCTTCCTGCAATAATGTAATTGTCAGTCCTACAATAAAACTAAAAAAATAATTTAAACTAGTCATGATTGCTGTCATCAACTGTTAAGACTTTAGGTGGACATACTGTAAGTCCAATCCACTTTTAACACTGGTCAACACATACAATACACTGAACAGTGATTGGTTACATGAACTTATGTCAGTCATAATGGTCGTTATGAATACATATTAATAAAGCACCATTGTAATCCTTCATGATTATATTTAGAATTAGTCCGGTCCTGTGCTATGGGTCGACTTCAACAGTCAGTTTAAGGCTTGAGCTTTATTATCGGCTTATACAATTCATGTACAAACACTACAGCACAGTGCTGTGGTCTGTCTCAATACTTATCTTTTTCTTCTGTTGATTGAAGTTGTCAATAATGACACCAATGAAGAGATTGAGGGTGAAAAATGAACCGAAGATGATGAACACAACAAAGTAGATGTAAGCGATCATATTTCGCTCATATTCAGGCTGTTCCTCCTGCTGTTGGGATAAAAAGACTGTGTCAATGATAACAAATCTAAAAAAAAAAAAAGACAACAAACTAAATCGCATAAGAACCTAACCCCAGAGTATACCAGTAAAGTCTTAATGCCTCCACTCTAGAGACAATTTTGCATTACCTAAATGACGCAGCTATGGGGGAGTTCCAAGACACATCACACGGGAAAAAAAATGGACCATACTCTCTGAGCTGCCACTACTGATTAAGCTTCTTTGTTTCCTTTTCCTTTTCCAAAATATGACACAGTGTTTATTTCCAGGACACTTCAATTCTCTCAATTTGTAAATATGTATTATTATCAATAACAAACATCTGATTTTGCTTATGCAACATCAATTTATATTCAAGAACAACTTGAAATAGGCGTCCATAAACGTTTAATTGCAGGGGAAACATTTTTTGGCTTGTTGAATGCTTTATAACCCTCTATGAATTTGATAATATGGCATAGGCATTAATGATACTAGGTTCATAGAAACCCAATACTAATGTTAGCTGAAGGGGAAGACTGCTAGCATACTGTAATAAACAAATTCATAAAGGGTTACATGCATTCATAAAGTCATAACGTATTCATTATGGTTTATTCAATCTCATGCTCAAATTTGAATTTGTTGTAGTAAGTTACAAGAGCTCACATTGAAGTAGATGAACATATAATTACTCATGATAAGTATGTTCTAAAAGTTGTGAATATGTTGTAAAGGTTGTGAAATTGCATGATATATTTACGGAAATCGTTGGTTTGAATCCTGGCTGCCACCACTGTGCTCATGAGCAACGTACTTTGCCTCATTTCTCTCTAAGACACTCAATTCTCTAATTCTTTAATTCTCAAGCCCTGACGTAACTGATAATTCACCATAAAAGTGGATTTAGATAATAGTGTCTGCTAAATGTGTAAATATCAATGTAAAAAAAACGCTTTAGTAGCCATTATAAGAATGTGTAAACAATTCTGTAAAAAATTGTAAACTAATGTTTTATAACCCTTTATGAATTAATTTATATGTGTTCATAGTAAGTGTTAACAAAGCTTTCTTTTTACCACTCTTACTACCGTAGCTCTTACTTACTGCACGTGCATCTACAGCAGCATACATGATCGGCATCCACCCCTTAAATGTTGCCTTGAAGTAGAGGAAAAAACAGAGGCTAAAAATGAATGAGAGAGATTTACAGCTTTTCTAATAAATATATATAACACAGCATTAATAGGAGGGTCTGAAAAAAACAATTAAATGTGGTTCTAGCTTATATTATGATTGATATGGCTCAAAGCTCTGTCTCTTTGGAAAACGGTGAGAAAAACAGTGATTTCAAAATGCGAGATAAGGAACATAATCTTGAAACACTAATTATAACGGCTTAACAAATAAGAGATAATTGGCAGCACACACAAGGGCTGATTGCTAAAATCAATATAATAATTATCAACTCTTCAGATAAACTGTAGTAAAACAGCAGCTAATTTTTGTAAGGGCACTTAGTTTCTAATCATGGTTACATTACCACTGGAAATAGGCATCAACGTCTGATTTTCAAACACACTATTGAATATGCTAATGATGCTATTGGTATATGCTAATGACCAAGATTTAAAAGGTGAAATCCAGCATTTATATGTTAGCATACATTCTTGGTGCTTTCTTACATGTAAAAACCTTACCACTTGCAATAGGGCCAAGTAGCCAGACGCCACATTGTCAAAGTTGATTTTAACATTCTTCCAAAGATCCCCTCGCATTGTGTTGCATTCGGTCACGTTATTAACATCATCTTTTGAGTATTGTACTCCAGTGGCGTTGACACAGTAATGGTATCTTCCAGCAAAGAAATTGACCCCCATTATACTAAATATCAGCCAAAAGATAAGGCAGACCAACAGGACATTGAAGATGGAAGGAATTGCTCCCAGGAGGGCGTTTACCACCACCTGTAACACAAAAACAAACAGGGACCGAAGTTTTCACACTGGTTACCAGGACAGAGATCCATTCTGTTTTTTAGTTTTTAGAACACTAAATAGTTTGATTCGGTTGTGGTGAAAATAGGAAAACACAAAGTGAAGTGATATTCTGCCAGTGTACAGGACGTATCAATATCTGTTCATGAGTGATAATGACACACACCATTGACAGCTAAAGCAAAACCAACAACAGAGGAAAACGTTCGGAAAGAGTCAAGGAAAAGATGAGGGAAAGGTATATGCCTAAGACACTACTTTTATGTTTACTATGTGTTATTGTTTTAAAGTGAGACAACAAAGCAGAAAAAACCTTGTAGAGGCATGGTGAAGTCACAAAATTTTGTTTACTGCAAATGAAAACAAAAATGACACATGAAAAAATCATGTTAAATCCACCCCTAGTAATCAACACCAATACTAATACAGTCAGTTGTATTGAATAAAAGAGAGAGAGAGAGAGAGAGAGAGAGAGAGAGAGAGACATGAATATATCTGCCAGGAGGAGAAAGGCAAGCATGCAGACAGGAGAAGCCAGTGACTACCACGTGAGGACAGCCCACTGTCACATCAGCTCTGGAAACCTAACCCACCAAACATGCAAACATTTCATCAATAGGAAACACATTGATTTTCTCCCAACACCCTCCACCAACCCTATTACATAAGCTTTGCAGCCACAGTCACACTCTGCAGAATGAGGCAAAGCATTTTAATTATTTTAATTACAGACTGGTATTAAATAATCTCCACACAAATCTATCATTTTCCATTTATCATTAATTGATAGTATTCCTTTGTAGCTGTTGTGTGGCATGCACAGTTTAGGAAAATAGTTTTTGTGTTGAGAGGGTGGTGCCAATAAATGAAGACTTTGAGTGAAAATTAATTATAAACAGAGACAATTAACGCATCCCCTTTAACAATGAATATAATTCACAAAGGTTCAGGTCTTATCAGGTCTCAAAAGCTCTAAAAGACATTTGGCCAGAAAAGGACAGCAAGGTGAGGAAAAGTAGTTGAAATTATTCATACATGCACATGCATGACAAGATTGTCTATGGCTTCTGAATCTATGGTGTGTGCGTGTGTGTGTGTAATATTGTGATTTGAGACACGTGGATAGCACATGGTAATAGGAGAGTAGTTTTGTGGTAAAAAAAAATTCAGTATCATGGTAACAACTCACGTTACTGAATAACAACTAAAGATTATTTCTAAGCTATTTTTTTTTGTCAATTAAAATTAATCAGTAATGATTAACTTTTCTGTTAGGTTTGATGGTAAGACTTAAAAGAAGTAATTAAATGATAAGATTCAATATTCCTTTAAAGTAATGCACTTTCACAGAAATTACACTAAATAAGGCCTGCAAAATGTTTCAAATTTATTACAGTGAAATATCTACCATATTTTCACGCATATAACGTATGTGCTATACACGTTTTTGCGAACCACGCACTACCCCTGCGCGCTATATAAGTATTTGTTTACACAGCCAATGCCACCTCTTAATATTTTTACAAGGACACGTTCTATGAGTAGATATAACACAGTGAAAACATATCTTGGCGGTGCCTACTTGATTTAAATTACCGGTAAGTGCACAGGATTGATTCAATCCACCATAGCTTTAGAAGAGGCACTGAAGTGATTTTCGACTGAAATTGTATCGCACTTTTCTGATCCTATATAAACCAAACCAAACAACACTAATAGTGATATTAATATTTAAAGAGGAGCTAAGCAACATTCAGTTTTTCTCTCTCACGAGCTCCCTCTAAAGACCGCTGTATTGCATTATATTGCATTGTATTCTATTAGAGGCGGTCCGCGCTGCTGAACATTGCAAGTGCTGTATCTACCGCTATAGACCACGGTGGCGCATTCTACACTGTTCGTTCGCCGTGTAATGACTCATTTTAGCATCCTAAACAGTATGAAACGGATTAATTAAATGAAAAATGTTGCATAGTGGGCCTTTAAGTAAATATCTAGTTCACAAGATGATGGAAAGAAAATGACAATTTTGAATTTTGAAATGAAAATTTTTTAAATCTACAAGCCCATATCAGGGGCATACAAGCAGCTGTTCAAAACTGTAAAAAACAAAAAGCTATGACACCTTAAAAATTCAAGGAAACTTGATGCACAGCATTTTTGAGTTTACACAACACAAAAACTAACATTTCTAGGATTTAAAAAAATTATAAATGTTGGTTTTTGTGTTGTGTAAACTCAAAAATTCTTTGCATCAAGTTACCTTGAATTTGTAACTTTTTTTTAGCTTTTTACAGTGAACCACTGAATGTGTCATGTGTGCTGCCCACACGTAGCAGTGTGTAGCCTAGCAGTGTTTTTAGCCTAGCCATGATCTGTGTGGATGCTGGACACAGGAAATGGAACAGGAAAAGGAGGGAGTAGCAGAAAAGGTGTGGAAGGAATAAAGTGCAGAGTGCAGTAAGGGATACATTATAAATGTGTGGAGATATTTAAGAGCTCTGTGTGTGTGTGTGTGTGTGTGTGTGTGCTCGTGCGTGCGTGTGGAGTAGGGGGTGTTAAATTACAAAATTACCATACTTCATACATTAACCAGAAGCATCAAAGGGCAAAACTGGCGAGCAAAAACTCCCTACCACCAAGGAAGAAAACTTGGCCATTTCCCTGTCTCAAGGTGGATGGAGACTGGGTGGGGGCAGGGGGGGTTTTGTGATGGCTGGGTTGGAGTGGGTGGGTGGGGACTTTACAGAGAAGGCCAAGGTGTCAGTGTGCTGTGCTGTGATAGGGGGGTAGAGGGAGGACAGGGATGCATGTATTTCCCTTAACAAAGAGTGAATTGTTACTATACTGTATGAATAATATAATAATATAATTAATACAGTTATTATTGAATTACTATTTAGTAACGTGAGTTACTACGATTGTACTAAATTATTACCACAAAACTAACCTGTTATTACCAATCTGTAAAGTATGATCACTATGTTTTCTCTTGTGTTGTGTTTGTTCATGTTTTGTGTTATGAGGTCTTACCCGCATGCCCTCAAAGCGTGACATGGCTCTAAGGGGTCTGAGAGACCTTAGTGTCCTCAGGGATTTGATTGCCCCTTGATTGAAGTTCAAGGCATTGGCCACCATGCTAATTATGGAGATCTGAAAACCAAACACCCAGAAGAGATACTCGATATACAGATTTCTACATAGCTGATAATGTCTGACAAGCTCTCAAGTTACAAGTAATTAGCAATTAAGGGGAATTTTAACTGTGTGAGTAGACCAATGACTTATTGACTTCTTATTCTCTTATTCTTCTTATACTCTTTCTATTGACATCAGGCAGCCTTTGCAATACTCTGCCTGACTGGTCAGATATGCCATGCAGAGAGCTTAATTCTAAAATGCTCACATCAACAATTACGAAGTCCAGCCAGCACCAGTAGTTGGTGAAGTACTTGGCAAATCCATAGGCAACCCACTTCAGCAACATCTCCAAGATGAATATATATGTGAATACTTTGTCTGCATATTCCAGGATAAGCCTTAATCTTGGCCTTTTGACAATGTAGATATCTTCAAAGGCCTGAGTAGAAAATAATAAAGTTAAAATAATAAAAATAAAGACGTTGGACTAGCTGTTTTATATCTACATAGACAATACACATATTATCATACAATGAACACATTATCAGTTGGTTTGCTACTATAGCTAACAGACTTATTTAGAACTGTAAAATAGCTTCCTGATGTAAAAGGTAACACATCTTGTATAATGGTCTTGTGTAGGTCTGTTAAGGTAATTTACTAAGCTAAAAGCTTAATTACAGGGAATATAAATTACTAATATAAGTAAGTCTACCACTACAAGGTTGAATGCACAGTTTGGTAAAATGCTTGGTTTCCATAACAACCACTCACAAGTGCACCACTGCTGAGCATGATCATGAAGATAATGAAGGTCTCAAACCAGCTATGCTCAACAATTCTGTAGCATGTCTTCCTCATGGTCCACCATGTCTTCCAGATGCCTTTCTCTATATCGACACGACAGCATGAGAATCTCTGGGTACAACCTGTGAAGTGTGAAAGTGTGAAGTAATAAGAATACTGTACATTACAATACAGTACATTAGTGCAATCAAAGACCCTCAAACATGCTTTAGCCCTCAACACAATAAGACTTTCAAAGACTACAGAACTTCTTGTGCTCTTCCCAAAATGATTTGCACTGTTTCAGAGTAATAAAGGCACAATGAAAAAGAAACTCTATTTATACCTGCTGTACAACAAGGCTCAGGGTCCATTGACTCCTCAATATCCAGGTCCATGGACTCTCCACAGTTGATTCGGATGTCTACTGTGCTGCCTTCTGAAGAGCTAATTAGATCTTCTACCTCTGGCTTCTACATGAACAACAGCAACAGGATTAAGCAACAACAATAACAGGATGAAACAACTACAGTACAAGACAGAACTGAATTATGGGAGTCATAGTGTTCAGTTTAGGCAACTGGGCTTCCGTATGAGCTTGAAGACCTTACACTTTACATCCAGAAGCTTCATGAAGCTTAATGAAGCTTCGATATGGAAAGTCAAACGTCTTCAAACTCAAAAAGTCCAGTTGCATTAACTGAACACTATTTCCATGACCTTGACGAATGAGAATCTTCACAGATTGTACCGTTTAGAGCCTCAGGGTCTTGCACATACTGTAAAACATTATTGTTTTTTTCAATGCATAAATGAGATATTTCATTACCAATTGTACAATTTGTTTATAGTACTACTCAACAGTACTGTAAACGATACAATAGTTCATGCACTATTAATCAAAATTACCCACAGACTTACAATAAGCTAAATTCTTTATAATTACTAAAATGGAAAGTGCCAGCAACAATATTCCTCATAAAGACAGACTGTGGGTAAGGTTGATTTGAGCTTGTTAATGTTACATGCATTATGAATTATCATTCCCGATTCTAGGATGCCTGCGTATGGAGAGGTTCTGTGTGGCTCAGTATTTTTCATGTCTCGCAAAATGATGTCCAAAGCACAAGGTAGCCATGTTATCACAAAATAACCATTTACATGTAAATCACATGTGTATTTGGCATCAACCAGCCAACCAATAAAAATATTATGTAGTAGACGGCAAATGGTCGTGGAGTGGCTCTAACCAGGTAGTATAAAATGCTACATGTACTAGTCAAACAACAATCCAACAACTCCATCTCGACCAGATATGCATCATGTGACTATGCTTGTGGGAATGACATAAGCAATGCATGCTTGCTTTAGACCCGCTGTCAATAACCTTCTATTAGGGCCACACAAAACAGGTTTCACCATTTGTTTCCATCTTACATTTTACCAAAGAGCCCCAAATATAACATATCTATCACAATGTGTGTATGGACACCCATCCTGCATGTAAATCAATGTCTTAATAGTGATGAGGACCCAGAAATCAGAAATAATAATAATAAAAAAAACATTGATTGAACATTGAAAAATTTGACAGATATGTTCATGATTCCAGTGCACCCACAGACCTTAAAGAATAATATTCTTTAGAGATCAGTGAGTGCATCCTAGTTACATATAGAGTAGGCTAATAAAACAAATATGCATTCTACAGATGGTTGCCATGTCAATCAATTAAACATCAAACATAAGCTGATTTTTAGATTGGGTCAATGATTGAATGCATGGAAATGTATATTTATGGAGAAATATGCAATATGGTTTTGGCATGTACAATAAAGTGGTCTTACAGGTCTCCCCTCAATGTAAACATCTCTGAGACAGCTGCAATAACAAATAAGGTTAAGCAATGCAAGACGACACAGAGAAAAAAAATCTTAAGTATCTACGGAAAAATAGCACCACACTTGGATACTGTTGAGGTTGTACACAGTTTTACACGGACACACAAACAGTCCATGCAAACACACACACACAAACAAACATATACACACACACACACACACACACACACACACACAGACAACACAGATAGAGAGAGAGAGAGTATACAACATCCTCCACAATTATTGGCACCCCTAAGAAAATTGGCTAAAAGTGTGAAGCATGTTAAAAAATATTTATAATCATCCATCCATAATTCTTCAAAGCATTGATCCAGACTGTCCATATCTGTAGTTCTCTTGTGTGCATGAACCTAAATAGATCAATCCAATGGTTTCCTATATCACTCAGATCAGACAAGATGAGAATAGGGGAGATTTCATTTTCTGTGCCGGCCACGATGAAGCTTATTTGGGCTTCAGAACCATGGATAAGGTCCGATCACGCGAACGTGTCAGAGGATTGGCGGAGATTGCCTCCTTGGACTACCGGTATTTATGTGCATGGGGACGTTCATGAACAACGAGATTGTCGAAAACGTTGAAACGTTGACAGTTAGAAGGCTACTAACAATGTAGATTATTCCTGTGTAAGAAACGGTCACAACCTGATTTCAATTTCATATTTTATAACAATTTATAACAATTGAACAATTTTATATAATTATTGATGGGGGATAAAATTCATTCAGCGGAGGTAAAAACCAGAGGTGGGGATGATCCTACCCATCCCCCCCTACAAATCGCACTTCTCTGAGTCAAGATCTGTGATTAAATGAACAACAAGCTGTTTTGAACAACCTCTTTTTTTCTGGAAGTATCCCAGTTGTACTCCTTTTTAACTCCTTTACTATCCTTATCACCATGTATGAGGACAAAAACATTGTTGTTGTCCTGGTTGTTATCTAGGCAAGTCTATGGTTTCAGTTGACTGATTTGTTTGCTGCAAATGGGTCATGTTGAGCAGACTTTCTTGAAAACATTTAACATGTGTACTGTGTTCTTGTTTTCCAGATATTGAAAAAAAAAGATTAGGTCATATCATTTTCATTGTGAGACTACTGTAACATAAATTCCTAAATTAATGATTATTTTTTTATTTCACTGTATATTTGAACACTTTATAGCTGTCTTTGCTGTTAAAACGTTTGAATAAATGTTTTCTTCTTCATCTGCAACCCACCTACTGTAGGTTAGGGAATATGGCAAAAGGAAACATCCAAGGCTGCTGCCTGAGGAGACGGCTCCTGCACACTCTGCCTCAAATGAAAGCTAATACAATCTGCAGGCTGGTATTTTCCTGTTTAAATTGCCTGGGCTTTTTAACAGCAAAGATGAATGAGTCAGAGGAATTGGAATGTCACTGGCTATCTGCTGACTTGATCTGCATTCAAAGCATTGATTTTGCGGTATTGGTGCTACACATGATGGATACTACCTTGCTAAAAAAAAAAACAATTAAAAGGGTAGAAATCCCACCGATATCATTCTCCTCTGATAAATATGATAATTGGAAATTTTAACTGCTTTATTTTTTAGGCATAAAATAAAATGTTTTGCACAAAAAAATGAATTGTTGCTAAACTGCATAGTATACATTTGAGCAGTTAGATAAGTGTTTAAATTTTGCTTACCTCCTTGATGTCATCCTCTATGTCAGAGGAAATGCTGCTGAAGTCTTCCGTGTTAAGGTGCTCAAAGTCAGATTCACTTAAAGCTATTGGCACTGAGACAGTCACATCAGGATTGCTGACGAAAGCCAGATACACATCTTCATTGGACATGATGTAGTTCTCTGCCGTGTCCTCTAGGCCTGCAGCTACGCCATTTATCTCCTTTATACAATCTAGGTCTTTGATGAACTCCACAGTGGTATGGTTGGATAAGTACATCCCATTGTCCATTCCATTGTTGGCATGGCTGTCCCCTGACTTCACCATATTCAAAGGCTTCTTTTTCTTCTTCTTCGTTACACAAAGGCTCTGAAACGAGTGACGTAGAGTGATCTTGACCCAGGCGATACCCCTGTGAATCCGCCCCATGGCAATCTGAATGTTATTCCCTTCATTCTCATCATCTGGCTGCCTCAGATTTTCAGCACTGAAAGAGCTGAGCAGAAGGGCAAGGAAGAGGTTGAGGACCTAAAGATTTAAAAACACACAGACTCATTGTTTTCACCTGAATACAGTACAAACCTGTTAGGTAAAAATTATTTCTTTTAAAAGTGTTTGTTTGTTTGTTTTAGAGACAATTCCTAGCTAACGTACCACCAAATTCCCAATGACCATGACCATCATGAAGACAATGATACACATGGTCTGACTTCCATTCACCTCCATGCAGTCCCACATAGTCTCGATCCACTCGCCACACAACACTCGGAACACGACAAGGAAGGAATGGGGGAAGTCGTACATGTGCCAGCGTGGAAGCCTTGCCTCACAGTTGTCTGAGATCTTGCAGCAGTTCTCCTTGTAGCTTTTGCCAAACAGCTGCATACCAACCACGGCAAAGATGAATACAATAATGGCCAGCACCAAGGTAAGGTTGCCCAAGGCGCCGACTGAGTTCCCTATGATTTTGATCAGCATGTTCAGAGTCGGCCATGATTTGGCGAGTTTGAAGATCCTCAGCTGTAAGTACAAGTTTGTTTTTCAAGTTTAGAGAGATATTTCACAAATGCATTAGCACTTACAATTCCAATGGTGATAGTGTAAAGGACAAATTCAGTTTGAATCAATCCATTTTGTTCAAAGTCAGGAGCTTCTACCATACGGTCATCGCACTTATAACATGACATGAACGGGGTGTATGAAAATGAAGTTGAAGGTTCTGTGCCTCATTCTGTCGGTGTTAGATATGGATTCACTATCCAGTTTGTTTTATCAAGTTTTCTTGTTCTTTCTTGTACAGACAAGATGGATAGATTCACACTAGATTACTCCTTCAAGGGTTCACAGGGTGCATAAAAATCTTACCAATCTGAAGGACCTGAGAACCGACATTGCCGAGAAATTCGCCAGGCCCAGTTCCATCAGACTCAAGATGACAATAACACTATCAAATATATTCCAGCTTTCTTGGAAATAATAGTATGGATCCATAGCTATAATCTTCAAAACCATTTCACCGGTAAAGATCGCTGTAAACACCTGTTTTTCAGTAATTAAGATAATGAGAATGACATTTAAAAAAGAATTATATGTACACTTTAAAGGTGTTCTATGAGATGTTGCAGGATTTCAGCACGATTTTATTTTGTATCTCAAATCGTAGGCATCTCACCTTGATCGGCTAGCTTTCTGCCCCCTGAATACACTATGAAAAACCCCAGTCCCGAACATCATTGCAGGGGCTGTAATACTCAAACGATCACTCAAACAAAACTAAACACAACAAACCACGGCCAACCAATTGACAATAAGTTGGTAGAGAACGTGCATTAACTCCCACCCCATCTTGTTGCCGATTGGTTTGTCATTGTTTGTTATGTTTAAGTGCACCCTATTGCTAGCGTTTGTTTTAATACACCACTCAGAGTTATTACAGCCCCTGTATTGTCGTTCGAGACCGGGTTTTTCATAGTGTATTCAGGGACAGAAAGCTAGCCGATCATGGGGAGATGCCTAATATTTGAGATAAAAATAAAATTGCACTAAAATCCTGTAACATTTCATAGGGCACATTTAATTATACAACAATATTTTAATTAACACATACACTTTAAAGACGAATTATATAAAAAGCAAACTCAAAAAATTTTAAAACCAAACAAATGATACTTACCACATTTCCTACATAGAGAACCTTTGTTAATGTGCTTGATACTGGATGCTGCTCCATTGACATGAACACTGTATTTAAGACTATACAGATGGTGATTGCCAGATCAGCAAAAGGATCCATTACAATAATATGGACAAATTTCTTGATTTTCACCCAAAAAGGACAGTTCCAGATGAAAAGAGCTTGTGCAAGCTCACACCAGCATGGATGGCACTTCCGTCTTGACTCTTCAAATTCTGTGGAAAGTTTATGGTTTGAAAGTTTGAAGTAGTGAAAAGAAATATGGTGTATCTATATCTATCTCTCTCTCTCTCTCTCTCTCTCTCTCTATATATATATATATATATATATATATTCATTATCACTAATACATTTTACTTAGAGATTTTTTAAGATTTTACTTCAAGCCTTTAAAACTGCATGTATTGTCTTCTTGTGCACCAAAAACCCAACTGATTCATGTAGACAAAAGAAGAGAGAAAAACTCCTACCTTCTACTGCTGTGATGATGCTTGCCACACTCAGGGCTCTTTGTCTCAGGGCCACATCTTCTAAAATGTCTGCCGAACTAGAACCATATCGGTACCTCCTGAAAGAGCCACTGCCAGGAGAACCCTGTGGATAGAGTATAATTTAAAACACAGTTAGGAGAAAGCATTGGCACATCTCCAGAGCTAACAGGAAATAACGCTAGCTCTAACCGCCTGTCATCCTATCATCCACTCATCCATCCAATAAATCATCCATCCATCTATTCATCCATCTGACATCACCCCTGCCCTCTCATCACCACACAGAGATTTTGAAGGACATTGTGTATTACCTTCAACTGTTTTAACACTTTTACGGTTTGTTCTGTCCTATATTGTTTGTCTAATGTGCGCAAGGGATAGTGAGAAATGTAATTTCAATTCCTTTGTATGGCTAGTACATGTAAAGAAATTGACAAACTGACTTTGACCTTGGAATAAGAAAAGAGAAAGAGAAAATAAATCATTTTGTCAGCTGAAGAGAAGCACAGTATTTGACTCCCTGGCAAGGTAATTTTGGAATAACATACAACAGATGGGAAATAGCAGGATACAAAATGGAGACACTTGCAATGCTACTTCAAAGGAACATACAGTAAATGAAAGGGACAAACGCCACTCATTCAATCATTACAGGCATTTAAAAATGTAACAACATATACTGAAAAATATAAATAAAAATAAATACAAAAAGAACCTATTCATATCAAACGAACATGCATATCTTCCAGGATGAAATCAAACAATTATGACAAATGGCAAATCATTAGTCTCGCCCCCCGCCAGCCCCGCCCTGTACTTTCATTTAATTTCGTACAGTTGGTTTGGGACCGCTGCATTGACAATCGTTCTATCATTAAAGGTGCTCTAAGCGATGTGACACGTTTTTAGGACTAAAACATGTGTTGTTAGATACAGCAAACATCTCCTCCCAATCTGCTAGCTGTCTGTCCCCTGAACACACTGTAAAAAAACGCGGTCTCTGTAGACAGCCCTGGCTCCACAAACGGCAACAAAACACAGTGGGCAAACCTAGCATAACAAACGAAAACGAAACATAACAGTCTTCCACTTCCAGCCAATAAACGACAAGGTTCACGAGTCTTTCGGGAGGCATGGAAGGGAGGGGGAGGAGTGAGCTATAACTTATAACGCTTGAACCCTCTCTGGAGCTATCCTCCGTTTTGTTTGACAATACTTCGAACGTCAACAAGAAGTGACGTGAAACAGCATCGCTTAGAGCGCCTTTAAATATGTGGTTTCTGCTGAAGATTAAACTGATTGGATCTGCCTTTACCCAATTGCTAACGCCTGGTTGTGACGTATGCAACGCAACGGCTTGGGAAGGATGATAGCTTCCCTACCATTTAGCCTAGCTACTTCCTTGGAAACGAATGGAGCAAGCTGGAAAGTCAAACTTTTCCCAAAACCTGTGTGTAGTAGTGCCACGACATCTTTTCCGCAGATAAAATGAAATAAACGTTCTTGTTCAGACTTCAGTTCCTGTATGTTCTGAAGCGTTCCCACAACGGACTGAATAGCGTCCTGTACTACCTTCGCTGCCGCCATTGTTATTGTGCACAATGTGCAGCTGCGCAACCAGACAACGTAACTCACAAAACCGACATCACCGCTCACTATAACACTCCGACTTTTCGCTGATTGGGTAGGCAGAATGCTGTCCTGGAGAGAGCGATTGTCAACGCAGCAGTCCCAGACCAACTGTACGAAATGAAATGAAAGTACAGGGCGGGGCTGGCAAGGGCCAGGCTAGCAAATCCTTGCCTTGCTATAATAGGTAGTTTTTTGTGTTTGCTTGCTAACATGATTTCTACCTTCAAATATGAATTATTGTTGGATATGTCTTAAATTGCACATTGATGATTCACAGTTCACAGAACTAGACTGAACCAATTCATAATTAATCATTGTAACCCAATTTATCTGTGTTATATACATAGACTGTATATATATATATATACAATTAAACTGAAATGGGACACAGCACAGAATGGAATGAAATCCAAATACATGGAATCCCGAGCTACGGAATCCAAAACCAGCCAGTCAGACATCTGATGACAGAAGAACTTCAGGCTTAGCATGACCCCATCAGAGGACAGATTCTTACGTCATCACCAGCGGGAGGGGCGGCCACCGTCACCACCGGCAGCCGAAGGCAAGCAGGAGAGGAGGGCAGCGACCCTCCGGCTGCACTGGACATTGTTCCGTTGTGGTTCAAAGAGCCCGGGGCCTTGGTGGAGGCTGAGCGGAGGAAAAGGGAGGAGGCACTGGCCTCGCTGATGTGGCGCTGGCTGAAGCGGGGCTTGTGTGGCAGGAAGAAGGAGCCATGGCGGCTGCCTTTGTCGAAGGGGCTTTGCTCGTCATCCGCCAAACCGGCATCGTCAAGGAGCCCCCCACGGTAACTGAAGACACTTCCCCGACTATTCCGTCTGGGTGACAGAATGGATCCTTGGAAACTCAGGATTGACTGAGAGAAAAAGACATGGCTCATTCTTGGGTGACAAAAGGGCAACTCTCACTCCACATCTGACAAATGATTACAGTGATAAGACTGGCAAAACATGACATAACCAACGAAGAACAAAAACAAGCAATCAACAAAGCAAGGATGGACATAAAACAAAAAAAACATGAACATAACGCATAAGATGTGACAAAATACCAAACATCCTATACAATCCCATGCCAATAAAAAAATGCAAAATATGTCTGAAAGATGACTGTAGAAAATACAGTAAGATAATGGCACAAAGTCTGATAACATCCATGATGAAACAAATGAAATAGAGAAATACAAGTACATTAACTACAGAAGACAGAACCAAAACGAACAACTTAAACAAAAAAAAACAATGTGTGTATATCAGAAAGCATTGAAATGCTAGCATCATTGCAAATAAATGTAATTCTAACCTTCATTGCAATTTCAAATGCATAAGAAAGCTTTGATAGACATAGAAGCTTTGATAGCAACCTTGGATCCCATCATCCATTTATCCATCTATTAATTCACTGTCTACTCTAGCCTCTTCACTAGGCCAACAGCAGAAGAGGAAATCTAACCTGATGGGGGGATGAGGGATGCTCTTTGAAGGAAAGCCGGTGGTTGCTGCCCAGGATGCAAAGCGGACGCCTTTTGGTGCTGTCCTCTGATTCAGAATTGTGTGACTGCACACTGCCGCCCCTCTCGCCGTCTTTTCTGCGCTTTCGGCGGTTGCGCCTCTCCTTGGCACTTTTAGAGCTGAGTCTTGAGATGTTCGAAGATGACTCCGACAGGCCATCGTTCATCTCGACTCCGTCACTTATTATCTTGGTCATAACCTGGTAGGCAGTTATGTGTCAGACACACAAGTCAGAGCAAAAGGTAGTCAGTACGATTTCAAGCATTTATTTGTTCCCATACATTTGCTGTTGCCTGAACAAAAATCGTATCTTATCTTATTTTAGGCAAATTCTTCTAAACACATTATGCTCACAAAAACTATATTTATGCACATTACTGCATCATGCATAACACCATTCTCTCCTCACCATACTGTCATCCGGTTGTCTTTTTATCTGCTCCAGCATAGCTTCAAACTCCATCGCCTTCTGCTGGGCCTCCTCTATGGTGGCTTGATTCTGCTCCTCATAGGCCATGGCCACCACAGCCAGGATCAGATTCACCAGGTAGAAGGAGCCCAGGAAAATGACCAGGATGAAGAACATCATGTAGGGCTTTCCTGCTGCCCTCAGGGTCTTAAGACAAATATCCAAAGGACAACTATTTTCAACTGAAAACTGTTTAAAGATGCAAATGTAGGATGTGTATCATTCTCCATTTACGTAACTGCGCAACCCCTTTCAGATTGGACCGTTTCAGTGTGGTGAAAACTACTTTGAAATTTAAATGTAGAGGGAGACGGGAGACTGTGCTGAAGTTTTGGTATGGTCCATTCAATACCTTAAGCTACCTGAATTCAACAATAATGAGGTAAATGTGGTTTGACATTCTATAATCCCTTTAAAAAGAGCCCTACACAGAAATAACTACATGATCAGCTTAAGAAATTCTTTACAAATTCAAATAAAGTGAATTAACATTAAAGTTTTCAAAAATTAAAAAGGATAGCACACCTGTCCATTCTGAACCCTACACAACAATGTTTTAATGAAGTCTGTACATTAAACAATGCAGGCAAACTAATGCATAGAATAAGGTATAAAGAATAAAAAATAACATTACATGCACTATAATAAAATCAAATATCAATATCGTGAATACATGCACTATAATTAAAACACATTCATAATAAGCAATTTAGCTGATGTTGTCCTAATATCAGATCAGACATTTACTGATCAGAGTGGGCTGTGCTCTCACCATTGTCTCCTGCAGTTGTAAACGGTTTTGAGCAGTTTTACTTTTAAAAGCATTAGTGGTTATCCTTTTCATTAAAAACCCCTCATGTTAAACACACCTGTTCACTCCCACAATGGGTTCACCCAGCTGAAAACTGACCATGTTTGAATAGCTTGTGTGAAAGCTATGCAAGACAAACATATGGTCTTCATTTGTATCTGATGACATGCCATTTAAGTCCTTCAAAAGCACTAGGAAGACAAACAGCACACAATTCACCCAATAGAAATGACCCTCTCATCTAAAGGAGCCAGGCAGGCGGTCTGCACACACCTGCTGGTAGAGACGCTCCCAGTAATCCTGAGTCATGAGCCTGAACAGAGACAGGAAGGCCCAGCCGAATGAGTCAAAGCTGGTGTAGCCATAGTCAGGGTTCATGCCTGCTGAAAAGCACAGATAGCCCTCCGGGCAGTGCCTGGAACAGATTCAATTACAAATGGCCTCTGGTCACTTTGCGTACAGAAAGTGTAAGAAACAGGATGGCAGAGTTTGAACAATGTATCATTCAAATGATAGGCGTTAGGGTCTTACCCAGCTCCATGGCCAGTTCCACACAACAAGGCATCTTTTTGGCCAGGGACAAAGTAGTGGTTGCCTTAAAAAATGCAATGGAAGACATGACTATGATTAATTCCCTGTTTGAATTATTAAAGGAAGACTTTTGAAGGATACTTGTAAGTGGACTTTCACGTATGCACATGTGGTCAAAAGTCGAAAAGACAACAAAAGAGCAAAAAAATCAAAACAAATTTCTGTCAAACTCAGAAGAAAGCAACACACATTTCATAACTCACTTCGGTTACTGCTGTACTCTGAGTTGTTTTTCAATAGTTCATGATTTTCAGTGTCATTTCTACTGAAGTCTGGCTTTCTCACACATTTTTGCTTCAAGTTGCCCATGAAGAGCTGTAGGCCAATCAGAGCAAAGACACTCAAGCAGAAAACGGTGAGAATCATGACATCAGCCAGTTTCTTCACCGACTGGATGAGGGCTCCAACAATCGTCTTCAGACCTGTGGTGCGCAAAGCAGTTAGAACCAGACAATGGGCAAATGGCAATAGCAAAAGCTTTAAACAGAGAAGGCAGTACAGTACATAGCGTTCACTTTTGTCCATTTAAAACTACATTGCAAATGTTAGTGTTGAACTCAATGATCAGGGTACAACCATTAGTAGACAAGGGTAGACAAGGAGGAGGATCTGCTAAAGGCTAAAACTATCTCAACGCAAAGATTCAGTAGGGAAGATCAAGCAGAGATAAGAATTTATGCAAGCAATCATCACGACTAGTTTTGGAAGCTTAATGCTTAACCAAACTGTAATTGTAAATACTGAATGGCATTCAAAATGTTTGTTGTTTAACAAAAAAAAAATACAAAAATAAAGTAATATTTGTTTTAAAAAAGAAAAACAGGTGATGTTCCCTCTCCTCTGGAATTTTTTTTCTTGTATTACTGAACAGATACTTGGTAGGGGAGAAGGATGTTAAAGCTGAGTAACTAATGAGTCAACTTCACCCTTCTGCCTGGTTCTCACCTGGAACAACAGAAATAGTTTTGAGGGCCCGAAGCACCCTGAATGTTCTTAGTGCAGACAGATTGCCCAGATCCACAAACTCAGTTACATATCTGTGGGGAAGGAAGGGATGGAGGGAAGGGAAACAGATGCAGTGGTATGAAGGACAGAAGAGGAAGAGAATGAGGTGTTGAAGGAGGAGGAGGAGGAGGAGGAGGAGGAGGTGGAGGAGAGCAGACACAAATATCGCAGGCTGACCGCAACACTGTTAGGCCCCCATCCACTGCTTACCTGGGATCACTGAAATAGTTTTCAATGCCCTCAATACTCTGAATGTGCGCAGAGCTGAAACATTGCCTAGGTTTACAAACTCTGTTACATACCTGCAGGATCAAATTGCACAGTTATAGAACAGCGAGGAACCCCAGAGCCACATATGCATCCTTGATTAGTGGTCAGTTTGGAGACTGAGTTGTAGAAGGGACGCTGATTGTGGTATAATTGAGTTCCAAAGGGTGGTGTCTCCCCACAGGTAAATAACAGAAAACTTGAAAAATTCCACCAGCATTTCATACATCCTCATCACAAGGCAATTGGCTTTGGTACTACCTCCAAATCAATTTTGATAGCATAAGAAGGGTAGATAATTACAAGCAAGAATACCACCTGGGCATGTGCAGTTCTGGGTGGACTGTCTGACACTGCTGACAGTTTTGCCATCAAACACCAATTAGCAGTTCTTTATAAGTGATGCTAATAGTCTGATCCAATTCAATGAACTTTCCTAAGCTGGGCTAAGATAGGTACAGACTGGCACATTGGATGCAGGGATATGAGAATGGCAATAATGTCTCCAATAATCTCCAAAAGAGATAGCAAATGACCCATATACTTTCCGTTAAAAAAACAATATTACTATTATTATTACAAATTACAATTATTATTACAGTTAACCTTTATCAATTCAACCTTGCCTGGATAACTAGTTAAATACATCAACTATATATAACTATAGTTTATAGTTATATATAACAGGACCACTAAAACTTCACAGTTTTCACAGTTTACTACAACTAGGTTAGTACAATATAGGCATACATACTTACGCCATGACAATAACACAGAAATCCAACCAATTCCACGGGTCCCTTAGAAAAGTAAACTGCCCCACACAAAAGCCCCTTGCTAGTATTTTAATGAAGGATTCAAAGGTGTATATCCCCGTAAATGTGTACCTATAACAACAGAGTCAAGAGAGGCAAGTTAATGTACCATGAATGCAACATAGAGGCCAGTAAAATAGCTTGTAGGTAAAATTCTTTTTAAAATGTCCATGACTCTGCAGCCATGGACAAGAAATTGTTGCACAGTTCTTCATCATAGCCAGTGCACTCTACTTACTCCACAGTTTTAGTCCAAGGGGGAGTTTGACTTGACTGCGTCATAAACCCACAGTTGGTTAGGATAGTACACATGATTAACATGCTAAACCATGTAGAAGGCAGGTTAAGGAAAAAAAATAACATTCATTCTTTAAAGGTGCTCTTTGAGATTCTACAGGATTTTAGCACAATTTCATTTTTGTCTCATCTACCCTACCCTTGATCGGCTATCTTTCTGCCCCCTGAAACACAACACAGGGGCTGTAATACTCAATGCCTACAATTTGAGACAAAAATGAAATCACCCTAAAATCTTGCTCACAGAGCACCTTCAAGTACTTTTCAAATTCAATTTATATATTATTTATAACAGTAATACAGGAAGTCACTGCACTGCATATTGCATACATAACACACCATGACTGTGGAATTGAATGAAAGGATATCGATGCACCAAAACTTTAATGGCTATTCTCCTAATCGGGTTGAATGAGCTTAAGATATACAAGGCAGGGGTGGCACTGAAGCGGAATATTGTCTTCCCTTTGTTCAATACTATAAAGGTCTACAGAGAAAAAAAACATATTAGTCAAAGGAACGTGTAATTACAGTACAATCTTTCAAAACCAAAATCAAAACCCAACTCTTTTCTCTAAAACACACACTCTCACACATTGAAAGAGAATGCTACTGAAAGAGCATTTATACACAACAGACAACGGCTCTTGCATTGCAATATACATCATCTTACAGTCTGCTGTTAACCAATAGAAAGCACAAACTGAGGGAGAATAAATGTCAAAACAGAGCTCTCTCTCTCTCTTTCTTGCTCTATGTCGTCCTTGTAGCCATTGAAAAAAAAACTTGGCTGTCCTGCCTGTGACCCCATACGGTTGTTTGTTTGCGTCCACCCAGGATTTTACATGGGAGGTAATTACAAATATCCTGAATCTTACGATGATTATGACAGTAATGGGAAGAGCAGTAATGGATAGAAGAAGAAGAACTGCTATCAATTGTGCAGAGTCATTGGGAAATTACGCAACAAGTGAGTGACCACTGTCATCGCGTCAGGGACCAATCCTGCATCAGTAAGGACAAATTGATCTATGCCGACTTCCTTTTGTGGACCAATTAAAATCCAAACTCACTTTTTTGTTTTTGTAATATGGATCCATGTCCTCGAGAGGGGTGGACACAAGTCCAGTGGGCACATCCCCATATATGAAGGGCAGGATTTTCCCTGCCTCCAGGTCTCCGTTGGGTTTTGGCGCGTTCTCGTCATCTTTGGCCCGCTTTTCCTTTGGCTTCTTCTGGCTCTCTTCGCGGATGCGCCTTTCGATGGCTCGCAGCGACTCGCGGCTGAACGGACGGAAGCTGTCTGGTCCGGGTGGCAGCAGCAGCTGTGCCATGTTGTCATCATGCACAGTCAGTGCGTCCAGCTAGCCGCCTGCATCACAGAGTGCTGTGATAAAGCCCCAGGACCAGAGGGAAAAAAAGGGAGAAAAGAGAGAGAGAAAGAGTGAGTGAATACAACAGAGTGCAAGAGTGCATAGAAAGAAAGAGGGGGAGCTACTATAATTAGCCGCCGAAATATCGACTGGATGTCACTAGTTAGAGAGGTATGTAGGGAACACAACTGCATGGCTCTCAGTGATATCAAACCACAGTCACTCTGCTCAAACAGAGCTCCTAGCACTCTGGAACACTGGTTGTGAGGGTCAGGCAGAGAGATTCAGTCACTGTTTCTGAAGCACAAAGCAGACCATAGCTGAGGAGCCGGATGCAGAGAAGTTCCGCCATAATCACATCAGTGGACAAATGGGTTTACCGAAACACTTACTGAGAATCTCTGTGGATTTCATCTCTCTACTGACAGTATTCTCACCAAGAACCTCACCAATCAAATTGTGTTTCTACATGTGCTACAGACTTGCTGTGTGCTCTGGGCTATTTTTTAAAAGTGAGGAAAAAAAGCCTTTAATATATTATTATACAGTGTGTCCCGGGAACACAAAGAAAACACACTACAATGGTTCTTAGTATTTCCATTTTTTTGGTTTTGGTTATTGGTTTCTTTTTTTTATTTAGGCAATCCTTATTGAAAAACAAGAAAAGTTTTTGTAATAGCTGAAGTCATATCATTGCAACCCCTTAAAAGAACCATTTTTAAGTATGTTGTTTTGTGACACTCAATGCCACCACAATGGTTGCAGAAAGTTAGTACAATCAAAAAGCTGCTCTGTGCATGTGTGTTCAAGGGGGACAGGGTGGGGCAATGGAAGTCCCTGTTGGTTCCGTTACGTCATCAAACAACAAAATGAATACACTACACAATCGATACCAAAGCATTTTTAAAATATGGAATAACACAAAATTAAATATTTTCATCCATACACACATGAAAATCTAGTATCTTGAACACCAGCAAATAAACACAGTGTACTTTTTACCACCTCTTAACCAACAATTGTGGCTTGAATACTTACAGTATTTTGCATCACAATTTAAAAAATCGATTGATTGGGAAGTAGATAAAGCTAAAAAACATCCAAAGCAAGCACCCAAAACACACACGTCTCTGCTGCCAACCAAACAGTAGCATGCATAATCTCAGTAATTAGCTCTGCAAATTCTCTCAATGACAAGATAATAATAAAACAAGTAAATGTCTTATAAACATCACAAAGAACTATATTATTTTCACAGAACTATATTATTTTCTCACAAGAAATTGAATTATCTTTCTTCTGGTGGTATATTGCTGTAAACCTGAACAGTTCATCACAGTATGACATTTGTTTTTTTCTGTTAATAATATCATACAGAAACCTTCAATACATCTAGAATGCATAAGCACATCAATATAAGCAAACACATATTCGGCCCAAATAGATGGCTTTAAAAATACCTTCTTGGAACCTATCAATAACAACATAAAACAGAGAGCTTCCATGTCAGTGTTACGATATATACTGTAAATACTCAGTGTGTCCACACACGCTAGCCTACTCTTTAGTGACTTTGGACAGTAAGCTACAGTGGTAGAGATAACTGTCAATACCATGCTTGCAGTTGCATGCATACTCCTCTGAAATACAAAACCACACCTTTTGCAGTGTTAAATTCAACTCTTAAAATCTGCAAACCACCAACACATTGCTGTCCATGGTTCTGAAACATTCCACTACAATTATCATGTTTTGATTGCTAAGAAGGCTTAAATGTGACTAAGAAAGCTTCCTCCTAGACTACTGCATTATGGCAGAGCAGCATCCTGTGGACATCCAAGTGAAAGCAAGAAGCCTTAATAGAGCACTTTACTCAGGTTCTTAGGCAGACTCCCTGCTTTTGCTAATGGGTTGAGACACTGACGCGCATTTGAGTCTCTTGCCAAGATGCAGTTGCTGTAAACACTTATTTGGCAGGATGTTGCCAAGTTTTGACAAACAAAAACAAGTGGATGGACAATACAACGAATGCAGTGCTAGAGGGCTTGCAGGAAAAAGTTCAAAGTGCAGCTTTAGTCAGGCCTCCACGTGCCCATATGACATTACATGAGACTCCCAACAAGTCTACACAAAAAATGTTGCTTAATGCTGTAATAATATTGTAGGCTACTTGTAATATTGTACATGCCATGACTATTTTTAAAGACTATTGTGCAGTGATATCTGGTGTAAACATTTCTTTGAGATTATAAGAGCAACTTTTTATTATAATAGCAGCTATGGATAGACGCTTTTTGTGGTCAGATTATATAGATCAGAAGTGTAGTATTCTGCCTGTTGTTAATTCTCACCGTCTCTTACATCATAACACTTTTCCAACAAAAAATTACGGGCGTTTACGTGAGCAACCGAGAAAGGGCGTTGACCAGATTGGCTACTTGATTCATCTTTCGGGTCGAATGGTAACTGGGTAATACTCACTAATAAATATTCCTCTCATCTGAAATGTTTAGATTCACAAACTTTAAGTCTTTCAAACGCCTTAAGACAGAAATGACATTTAAAGGTAGTAGCCTAGGCCTAAATAACGTGTTAGATAAATAAAACTAACACAAAGGTATAGCCTACAACATAACATCAGTTGACATTCTTTTGCCAAACAAGTGTAGCCTGAAACCGTTTACGGCAGCATCATTCTGTTTCAAAGCAGGCAAGTCAGTCCACATACATGAATTCTCATACACCACCACACAGGCATTTTGATTGTCCTACGTAAAGAAGTAAGGCTTAATTATGTTGAAAACAATGTATTTTATTTTCTCTCATTTAAAACGATTTAATCTTCTATTTAGCCTAATTACAGTTTATTTGCTTCGTTTTTAGCTGGTTATTAAAAGCAACCAGAGGCAAGTTAGCGCAGTTCCACCAGTGAATTTTAAATAGACGGGTCCAACTCAAGAAAACTGTGGATCAGACTACTCACCATGTTCATCCACAGCAGGTTGCTACAAGATGATGAAAACGATGAAAACAAATATTCTCTTCAGTCTCTCTGCTTCCTCCTGTAATAATACCTCGAAATAACTTTTAGTTGGGTAGGCCCAACATTAAAAAGAAATTAAATCTGGGTAAACATATGTGTGCAATCAAGGCAAATAAGAGCCGGTTAGTAACTGAACTAATGTAAGCTTCGAGCGCAGCTCTCAGTATTTCCGGTGGTTCATCAGTTAGTAGCAGTGATGACGCCAGATTCTCAGGGGACAGGACCCGTGTGATCCTTGAGTATAAGCAGCTGTGGACATGAGTGTGACCATGAACATACTCCAACGAAATCAGTCATGTCCTCTTTGAAAGAAATCTAATCCATCTAATCCACTTGGCTCACCTGTTGACCGTCTAAGTATCCAAAATTTCACCTCAGCGATGCTTTTAAGCGCGTTTTTTTTTTTTTTTTTTTATTACAAACGAACACTAGAAATTATGTTCTGTGAAGAGAACAACACCGAGCAGCTGTGGTTTAGAGCTTTCTGCCCAAACTGCCTCAACTGCAAATCAGCAATATTGTACCGGTAGCGTAAAGCATTCACTCCTGTGAAATTAAAAGAACCACCCCACCCCTTGCTCTGTCCAGGTCAATCAGCTTGTTCGATTTCAGGGATCTCTTATGGCACCTGGTGGTAACTGTGCGCATAGGCATCGGTGACCACGGTCTGACCCAAGTACGTTTTCGACCAGCAAATGATGGAAAATAACAAAGTGATGCAAAAAAAATGAAAATAATTTTACAGGCTATATTAGCCTATTTATAGTGTTCTGTATTGATTACATAATTAATATGATCATATTTAAATCAAACACAAACTGAATCTTAACCCGATACTGCATATGGTTATTAAACCCATATTTGGAACGATTTGTACATGCCCATTTTAATAAAAGAGAGTTTTGAAAATCCGCACAAATTCTGTGCGTCTGAAAGTGACCAAGGAGCACTGGTACAACATCGTATTCAGGCTAATTTAAAGGCGCTCTAAGCGATATTGTTTCACGTCACTTCTTGTTGAGATTCGAAGTATTGTCAAACAAAACGGACGATAGCTCCAGAGAGGGTTCAAGCGTTATAAGTTAGCTTACTCCTCCCCCTCCCTCCCATGCCTCCCGAAAGACTCATGAACCTTGTCGTTTATTGGCTGGAACACTGCTATGTTTCGTTTTCGTTTGTTATGCAAGGTTTGCCCACTGTGTTATGTTGCCGTTTGTGGAGCCTGGGCTGTCTACAGAGACCGCGTTTTTTTTACAGTGTGTTCAGGGGACAGGCAGCTAGCAGATTGTGAGGAGATGTTTGCTGTATGTAACAACACATGTTTTAGTCCTAAAAACGTGTCACATCGCTTAGAGCACCTTTAAAAGGGCTCGAAAGAAACAATTCCTATTTCCTGCCCCCTCCCCGTGGCAAATTCAGGATTGGACCAGAGACGATTCCAAACAATCTTTGATTGGACCATGCAAGTATAGGAGGTGGGTCCTATTGATCTTACGTGTCTGCAGCCTCTTTTCAGATTGGCTCGTTTTAGCTTGGTGAAAACTAGTTTGAAATTTACATGTAGAAGGAAGTGGGAGACGGTGTTGGAATTTTGGAATGGTCAACCTAGAGGTATACCTAAATTCAACAATAACGAGGTAAATGACGTTTGACATTCTATGAGCCCTTTAACTTTGGATACCCTGTGCTTACAGTTTGTGCAAACAATATTTTATAGGATCGTAGTTTTCCTTCGTATTTTGTTCTATACATCTATAACTTACCAGTGTGGTGCTGCTACTCCAACAATGACATTTATATCGGCATGGTTTTAATTATCACTGTAACGGATCTGCTGAAACAACACTCCACGTATGAGGAATGTTCCAAGAACGACTTTCACGACAAAACGGCCCTTGGTGTTGATGGTGAATTGGGTGGAAATTGCTCTTGCTGTGGTTTACCATACAGCCGAGGGAGATTTGTGTTTGTGTGTGTGTGAACACGTTCAATGTCCCGTAGCATTGACCTCTGGAGCTGGCCATCTCTATTCAGTCGTCCAAATAGTTCAAAATTCTGATAGCAAGGCCAGCCCTGCCTCCACGCACAGGCAGAAGACCCTGGGAGACAGACCAAGCCCAAAGGGAAGAACCGTAAGTTCATAGCATTTGCGTAGAAATTTTCAGTGAAGGGGATATTTGTCTGCATGGTGAAAGGCGTGCTTGAGATTGATTGCTTCTGTACTGAGTGAGATCAAGTTTTGAAATTTAACATTTGAAGTGGTAATCTCCGTTCAACACTCTGAGGTCAAGAATAAGACGGAGTGAACCGGAAAATTGCAGAAAAATAGCAGAAAATAGTAAAAAAAATGAAATAACGAGAAAATAGCAGGAATGAAATAGAAAATACCAGAAAATAGAAGGAATAAAACCCCTGATGGGCTTCGCTCGGGGGGACTGAATAGACACTTTTTTTTTAGGAGAGAGTTTATTTCCTCCACTAGGAAATGATCCAAACTCTCATCTGTTTGAGAATGGACTATGCCACTGAACTATGCCATTGAAGCCTGTATCCCCTCTCTTTTGTCCTGACAACCCAATCCCCTCCATGCGGAGATATGTCGACCGATTGGCTCTAATAAAGCTTGAGGGCATATTGTCAGCGCTACCATGTCACCCTCTGGCAGGCAAACCACCGACACCGGTGCTCCGTTGGACCCAAAGAGTGTTGCACGTATTAGACCCGTGAGGAGGTCTTAGAGATGGGGGTGGACGCGCGCCCCTTTCCTCTGAAGACCCTGCACAAACGTACTCTTCTTCTTGTCATCGCATCGCTGCTGCATTAGGGTGATTGCCTACGGGGGCTCCACAGGGACGCTGGCGATACGTCTCTTCTCACAGTCAGGAAGTCCAGACAGGTTTAGCCTTAAAGCGCATTCACCCACCACGGCAAGTGCCATTGAGCGGGAAATTTGCAGGACGAGATTGTCTACCGTAATGATTTCTTTCCATATATTTGGGGTTGTGTTACTACGTCTTCCCATGTCTTCCATGATTTTGACTTGGTAAGCCGAGAGGAGAAAAGACACATTCAGTGCCCTCACAGCAAACGACTTTGCTTTGTCTGAGGACTGAAACACGTTGGCAGAAAAGCGGTCCATCTTGTTAGAAAGGACCGGTTTCAAGAGCCAGAGGGTTGTCAATGTCCATGCTTCATATTCAGTGGGTCCCCCCAGTAGTACCTCATGTGCTCAGCGCAACTGGGAAGAACAGGCAGGAGCTGCTTTTTAGGGCCTGAAGGTAAACGCAGACGTTTGCCATCATTAACGTCTCTCTCATGGTTGGTCAGAATGATGAGGGCCGGCCATTCGATTTGAGACGGGTGGCAGCCCGTTCTCCCACTTCGAAGAGCACAAAATGAGGAAGAGTGAACAATGTGGTGGTAGAGGGTTGTGATGGAGCAATCGCATCTTCCATTGTCCTCACCCTCCACAGACTGTTCAGACTGGGACAACAGAGGCGGGTAGGGATCAGCTCCGGAGGGATCCGGAGCCTCTGACTATTCAGCCTGACTGAGAAGGGCTGGGCCCTGGAGGGGATCCAGTGCATCAGTCGCCGTCGTCATCATTTTGGCGGTCTGACCAAGCCTGACCAAGCTCCTCAAGCTTGTGGCCCATAGCAGGCGTTGCAGATTTCTACAATACCATGGCAAATGGACGAAAGCGTGATGACAAACACTAATACTTATAAAGGTAACTGTAGGGGTAACAGCCAACTGACCCAGATCAGCGGATCCCAAGGCAAGGATATAACCTCCTGCAGGCAAATAAGTGAATCGAGCTGTCGTCGGCCGAATATGTTAGTTGCAGTCTGCAAGAAGCGAATGTCATCTGAATGAGCGCAGCGTGTCCGCATCCTTCATACCATGGACTCAGGGCAGGGTTATCCGTGGCATTGGATTCACACTGCTGTCTGTCAAGCCCAACTTGGTGCAATTGGTTGCTTTTGCTGAGGTCGGGCAGCTGAGCTTGGGGAGCTTGCTCATTTAAGCAAAGGGTGGCAGCCAGGGGGTCAGGATTTGGCTGGTTAGCTTCAGCCAATTAGCATGCCACTTCCTCGTCGCCATGTTTCATAAATTACATTGTATCTGGGACCATTTTCCGAATGCTGATTTGAGGGTGACCCAGTCTTGGCTCATGCACGAGTTTAGTGTTTGGCACAAGCTCCATTGCATGTGCATGTTAATAATAATTTATTCATAGTGGACGCCTATCAAGAGATGCCCACTGGACTTAGACCCAGAGACCAAGACAAACAGCACGTTAAAAACAAACCACATATAAGATGCGCTCTCATCATGCATGTTGTTGTAGAAAATTTGCAAACAACGCCAGAAAAGGTAAATTCAGCCAACCAAACACATTAACATACACATTTGGGGCGGGGCAAGATGACAATGCGCGTCCATGAACGAAGTAAACATCCTGTGTAAACGGGCAATTCCTGTCAACCATATAGCTTACTGCTCAACCTTATGTCAATCAGTAATGTATCACGTAATTGGCTAGGTAAAATGGTACCGGACAAAAATTTCCAAAATCTCCATTTTTGCCGGAGTTTTTAGAATCGTTTTCAGAGGCGACATCTCCGTTTGTGTGTAAATGAAAGCCCCAAATGAAGGGAAAAGTGTGTGTTTTTAAGAGAAAACGTATATGTGTAGACCATCTTAAAGGTCCACTAAGCAACATTTTTCAGTTAATTAATCCGTTTCATACTGTTTAGGATGCTAACATGAGTCATTACACAGCAAACAAACGGTGTAGAATGCGCCACTGTGGCCTACAACGGTAGATACAGCATTTGCAATGTTCAACAGCAGCGGTCCGCCTCCAGTAGAATGTAGTGCAATACAATGCAAAACAGCGGCCTTTAGAGGGAGCTTGTGAGAGAAAAAAACAGAACGTTGCTTAGCACCGCTGTAATTGACAACCCCTGCGCAGTTCCTCAGTGTCCATGCATAGGCCTGTACATAGCAACAGGGAGCACTGAGGGTTGTCACAGCCACCAACTGACAAACTCCATTAGAAATGTTCATATACCTGAAATTAAACTGGTGTGGAGGATCGTACATTTTCACATTCAAGTGACTTTTAGTACTTTCAGTGACTGTGAGCGTGAAAGATGGCGTATGCCTTGTTTTTGTAGGTACGCAACCTTAGCAAATGAGGCTCCAGAGCCATGCAGGACCATACCCAGTCAGTACACTATTGTATTAAAGGTGCTCTAAGCAATGTGACACGTTTTTAGGACTAAAACATGTGTTGTTACATACAGCAAACATCTCCTCACAATCTGCTAGCTGCCTGTCCCCTGAACACACTGTAAAAAAACGCGGTCTCTGTAGACAGCCCAGGCTCCACAAACGGCAACATAACACAGTGGGCAAACCTAGCATAACAAATGAAAACGAAACATAACAGTGTTCCAGCCAATAAACGACAAGGTTCATGAGTCTTTCGGGAGGCATGGGAGGGAGGGGGAGGAGTAAGCTAACTTATAACGCTTGAACCCTCTCTGGAGCTATCGTCCGTTTTGTTTGACAATACTTCGAACGTCAACAAGAAGTGACGTGAAACAGCATCGCTTAGAGCGCCTTTAACTAGACTACTGAGCAAACAGAGGCAAGTGAGTAGTGTTACACAATGCTGGGCCCGCTAATGATCATGGGGTTAATTTATTATGTTGATGAGTGCTGATGAGCTAGTCCTCCCATTGCTTGGGATGAACTGTGTCTGCATTTCATGAGGTCAACACACAGTGAATGCTGCAGCCTAGTTTGGCATCCTTTTTGTGGAATGACATAGACTGACATAACGAATCAGTCAGTCAATTATTCAATATTTAGTAAAAAGGTTACTTTTTCACTCATTAATAAAATATAACACAAGAACAAGGCAAGACAGCAAGATTTTTCTCTCTCTCTAAATCCAATTCCAATAAATAAATGTTACGTCAGCTCTTATACACATCTATTTGATGTGTATAATTAAGTTAGTATATTTACATGAAGACTTAAGGCTTAAACCCTCCCAAATTAACCCTTGGCCCCTTATAGCCATACCCTGTCTCTCTTGCCCTGACCTGAGGGCATGTCAGCTGAGTTGTCCTCCACGAGTTTTTTCTCGTTATCACAGCAGGCATAGATGCCTGTGGGCAGCTTATGGCTAAAACTCATAGGCCTATTATGTGGTGCAATATATGAGTCGCCTTCATCTCAAAACTTTTACCTTTTACACAAAGAGTGACTGTGCTGGCAAATAGCTTTGATCTAATTCGGGTTTGTGAATGCCTAAATGTGTGTCAAACACAGATTTTTAAAACGGGTAAGACTAATTGACTCTAATTCGGTGCAATGCATTCGTTCGAACTGAGCTGCCATAAACTCTTGCCATCAGCAGACCAGACTGGGTAGAAAAAAAGGATCATGTGGTTGGATTGAGTTCACCCGGCACGGTCGGAGCGCACTGCACTTCTTGCAGTGTTGACTGAGCCAACGGTAATGTGTGGCTTGGTGTGCAAATAGTTGAGGACACACCGTAATGTTCTTTAAAATGGAGAATGGCATAATAAATAAACGTGTAGGAGATCAACAGGTGGGTGCTCGTAACTGATGTTGTCTGAATGTGGGCTATAGCTTGAGACAGAGGATCGTAAACAACCAGCCTTTACTTTGTACGTTAACGTTATGCCATTTTTAGAGTCACACTGATAACGATGATCGCAAATCGCTTTTATCAACGCCAAAAGACGAGGTGGAAGGAGGAACAAGCTCGATAACATCAGCATCTTTTAATTTCATCAATTCAATAATCGGATCTGGAATTATAGGTGAATATGAATTTAATTCAAAAGTGCTAGTTGCATGCAACTAGATTTACTTCTGGAGTCTGAAAACGAAGGAGACCATTTTTTTGAGATCCAAAATAAGTCCAGTTGCGCCTACAACTTTTGACTACCACGACCTGGATGAATTAGAATGTTCAGTCATATTTTTCTGTTCACTTCAACAATGAAGGATCGTCTACTTACGGAATCAATAAGCATTGGCTATTGAACTGAAGACATTTTTGTAGGTTAGCCTATAGCCAACCTTGTCTTAGCCTACATTTGACTTTTATTTAAATGTTAAAGCAATAAGTGAAGAGACCTACAAGTTCATTTAAATACAGAAACAGGTCTAAACATTATAATCACAACTCCAATTAGATTATTTTAGTTTTTTTTACTTTACAATAATATTTTAAGTACACTTTGATAAAGATTACATTAATATTATAGAAAAAAGAATTCAGAAGATGCACTTGTTTTGCAACTAAACTCTTTAAGTCTCGAGTTGAGCCCTCTCAGTTGTTAAGTAGTGTGGAATAGAATCGTGCCTCTGGTGCTGAATCATATGACCTTTGTGGGGAAAAAAGAGTAATTCCATTCAGACAATGGAATGGCTCTCAGGTCCACGTGGGCCTTAGCTATAACAGAACAGCTCTAACAGCACCTTAACAGAGCATCCGCAAAAGCAGTTTCAGGAAAACATGGGCATGTTTGGAGGGAAAGGGTTTTCAGTTGGAAACTGCACAAGAATATCTCTTCGACACCTCCCTAATGACTTCATTATAACAAGTGGTTTGCCTTAAATGCAGGACTGCCATATTCGCTGAACCAAGCAGGCCTACCGCTAGGATTACTACTGCTTGTAGGGGTTGCCTTAATTACAGGTAAATACAGACACAATGCAACAGGAAATTAAAACCCAACTGTGAAAATTAAACAGTCCTGTAAAATGAAAAACTATTCCTCTTATTTGACTCTTTCATTGCTTTCGCAGATTACTCCATCATTCTGCTGATAAAGGGAGGCAATCTCTCGGGTACATGCAGTTACCAGTCTTTAGTGCACAGTACGTTTGGTTTCACAGGATATTTGGTGTTGTCTGTGCTGCAGTTTCTATACCCTTTTATAGGTAGGTTCATTACTTTGTGTTGACTAAATTGAATTATTTCATTTTTTTATGTTATGTCCATTTGTCAGGAACAGCAATGGTGTTCCTGGCTTAGTTTGACCCGGTGCATGTTTAATGATCTAAGACATAGGTGTCAAACTCTGGCCCGGGGGCCAAATCTAGCCCTCTGTGTAATTAAATTTGGCCCCCCGAGATCATATCACATGTGTATTAGAGCTGGTTTGCCCAAGTGCATACACGTCTAATACTAAGTCCCTGAATGCTTTGTTAGTGCATTTCCCACTCGGTTGGGATCACCAATGACGCCTCCTTTTCTGTTGACAGTCATTAGCATCCATGCTACCAGTCAGCCTGAACAAACTAAACACACCCCTCCCCAAACATGATCAAACAAAAGATGGAAAACGGGAGTTTTCAAAAGGGGCTGGACTTTGTCCCAGTTTTTAATTTTGGCCCACTGTGAATTTGATTTTGACACCCCCTGATCTAAGATGTTTGGAAACAAAACATTCAACAAGTAGTGTGAATAATTTATTACTAACGCCTCCTGTTATGTTACATGTCAAATTGACCCATTTTAAAGGCACACTATGCAACATTTTTCATTTAATTGATCCGTTTCATACTGTTTAGGATGCTAAAATTAGTCATTACACGGCGAACGAGTGGTGTAGAATGCGCCACCGTGGCCAATAGCGGTAGATACAGCACTTGCAATGTTCAGCAGCGCAGTCCGCCTCCAATAGAATGCAGTGCAATACAATGCAACACAGCGGTCTTTAGAGGGAGCTCGTGAGAGAGAACAACAGAATGTTGCTTAGTCCCGGTTTAAAGTTTGAAGATCTAGGAAAAAAATGTTTTTGTTTGAACTCCAATTATTTTTCCTAGATATTAAAATTGTCAAAGGGGTCAATCTGACCCATAACATATCAGGAGGGTTAAGTGGTTCAGTACCGATGTACTCTTGAGCTATAGTGTTAAAATGCTACTTGTAACAATTTTGGCAATTTGGCAAATATGTAACAAACTGTTCCTCCTGTTTAGCAATGATCAGCTATAACATCATTGCAGGAGACACTCTGACCAAAGTGTTTCTGAGGATACCTGGAGGTTCGTTTTGTTTGTTTATTGATTTAATGCTCAAAATGATTGTTTGTTAATGATTATTTTTATAGTTTTAGTAATGATAGTTTTTTGTAATCAATTAATCAATTAATCAATCAATCTATTGGTCTGTCTATCTATCTATCTATCTATCTATCTATCTATCTATCTATCCATTATTGTAGTTGGTCCAGGGAGTATGCTTGCAGAGCGCCATTTTGTCATCCTTGCATCCACAATTCTCTTCACTCTTCCACTGTCTCTTTATCGCAACATTGCAAAGTTGGGCAAGGTACTCATTGCTTTCCCATTCTCCTATTCTGTAGGTGTGAGTGTGAAGGCCGTCTAATGTGATGCGTTGTTGCCTGTGTGTGTTCACACAGGTATCCTTGCTTTCCATGGTGTTGACTTTTGCTATCCTCATCATGGTCATCATCAGAGCTGCTACTTCTGGACCACAGATGTACAGAGACCTGTGTTTCCGTGATCAATATCTTTCTGTTTACATAGGAACTTTGCTAACTTTGCTATACTCTCTTAATCTATTGCTCTTTTTTTAGATTTCCAATACCTCTCTTGCTTTAAAGAGGCACTCAGTTAATTTATGCGACCATTTTTGAGGTCATAAAATCGCTTAGAAATAGTTTTTTTCTGTTAGACTGGTCTGTTGTGTAGCAAACTGCGATCAAGCGCACCGCTGTACAGCCCTGTATAGTGAATACGGAACTTGCAACTTCTGAGGGAGTGTACACTACAGCAAAACAGCTAACTGTACGGAGCTCCCCCTACAGGTTTGTGGCATTTAATGCAGGGTTAAAAAACAGACTTACTGAGTGCCTCTTTAACTCTCTCCAGCTTTCTCTCTTCTATGATTTCCAATACGTTTAACTCTTCCCTTTCTTTTGCACATACTGGTTACTACAGTTAGGCCTATTTATGTTAGGATGCTTGTACCTAGACTAAAGAATATTATCTCTCTCTATAGGCATATTAGTATTTCATATTTCAGAGCCCTTTACACTGTAATACTATCCTTCTATATTTGTCATTCCCTAGTCCCCCTACGGAGGACGCATGGTCTTTTGCGAGGTGGAATGCCATCCAGGCTGTTGGCGTCATGTCTTTTGGTAAGGGCTCAACATGATTGTTGACATGACAAGTCACATTTCACTGGGCCTTACAATTAATGTGTGATTGTTTGTTTGTGCGTGTATGTACATGTATGTGCATATGTATGTTCATGTGTGTGTGTACGTATGTGTAAATTTGTGTGTGTTTGTGTTTGTTCCAGCCTTTATTTGCCATCACAATAGCTTTCTGATATACGGCTCCCTGCGCGAACCCACACTCAGCAACTGGACTCGTGTCACACATGTTTCAGTAGGCTCCGCCTTTCTGGTCAGCGCTGCGTTTGCTGTGGCAGGTTATGCCACATTCACCGGCTACACACAAGGTACATGTGCATACTGTTCTCTGTGGACATCCCATGTGTCACTACTATGTGCTATGTCAGGTCGGCAAACCTAAAATATAATGTTGCTTTGGCAGGGGACATATTTGAGAACTACTGCAGGTTTGACAATCTTGCTACATTTGGCCGCTTCTGCTACGGGATCAGCATTGTTACGACTTTTCCTCTTGAGTGCTTTGTTACACGAGAGGTATGGTCCTATGTTATTACTTATACAAATGGAAATTATATAGAGTACTGTAGAGCAGACTCTGTGATAATACATGGCTTTAACGAGAAGTCCAGTGTGAATAATCCCCCATTGTTCAAGGTCATTGAATGTTATCTGTAAAAAACACTAGAAAAAATTATGAAACATAGACCAAAAAACAAATCAATAACTAATATTGACGGAATTGAACATAGGAAAAAGTTACTCACCGTGAGTTGCTGGTTCACTATTTGGTCTATGTTATTTTTCACATGTAATCTGATAAATCTTTTATAGGTTGTGTCCAGTGTGTAGTTTACTTGGGTTCTCTTCACCACTGCCAATGTTATGATCACTTTTGTAACTGTATCTTTGAGTACTGCCATTTGCTTTGAGTGACTGTCTGATTCTACTGTGTCGTAAAAACTGTGGGAAGGTGCAATGAGGAGAGGTCACTTAAAATGTGACCTCTTCATTGTTTGCCTGGATGAGGATGAGAATATGTGCCCCAAACTTATCAAGGCTTTTTGAAAAGAAACTTTTAATCAAGCTGCAAATATGACAGCTCCTTTTTTCTACTGTCAGCTTTAAGTTATTATTGTGTGAATTTGCATTTACATTTATTAAGGTGTTTGTGTTTGTGTACGTAATTGTCTTTATCATATTAAGATAGATTATCTGCTACATCTTTTATAGGTTGTGTCCAATGTTTTCTTCAATGGGGTTCTTTCCAACACTTCTCATGTTGTGGTCACCTTTGTAATAGTATCTTTGTGTACTGCCATTTCTCTTGGATTTGACTGTCTTGGTGTTGTTCTGGAATTAAATGTGAGTATAAATGTGATCTCAGCGAGTTACATTTTTTCAAGACATATTGATTAATTTCACTACACCATTTCTGGTAGTTGGAAATGTACAGGTTGTCAGACTAACTGCTTTTCTCCTCTGCCTCTATCTCTTTTTCCTGTAGGGTGTCTTAAGTGCTACCCCGTTGATATTCATCATTCCATCAGCATGCTACTTGAAGTTGTCGCCAGGTCGCTGGTTTCAGGGGGAGAATATCATCCCCTGCCTCATATTGATAGCCGGAGTTTTTGTGATGATCATTGGCCTTATCATGACGGCCCTTTATCCCCAGGACTGCTCTCACGGGGTAGAGATGTTTTACTGCAAGACATCCAACATGTCTGTGATCTCAACTGCTGCACCTACAACTCTGCCGGTGCAGAATTTCACTCAGGACATTTTTGACATGGAATAAGCGTGACAAACTTTTTGTAATTGTTATAATTTGATATTATTTTGTATTAGCTACTTTTGTTTCAGTAAAGTGATTTTTCCTGTTTCATTTGCTCTTTGGTTGTGAATGTTCATAATCTATTTTTTATGGAATATCACAAAACAGTTGCTGTTGATTTAAACTATGACAATGATATGATCAACTTCAGTTAACGCCATATGCCAGCAGATGGCGGTGTATTTCCTACTGGTAAAAAAGGATTTGCCAAAGAAAATACACTTCCATTATGTGACATTAGGTAAAGCCTTTACCCCATTAGACCTACATGAAAAGTAGAATAAATGTGATGGGGTGTCTACCATATGCGCAACAGTAACTTATTGAATTATATTCCGACTTTTCAATAGGCTATACAAATAAGTCAGATTCTATTATTGTGAGGAGTGCCTCCTCCAGGACAACTGCTTACCGTGAAGTGGGAGGGGAGGGTAGGGGGATTGGCAGTGGTTTGTACTATCGTGTCATGACTTGAAAATGTAGTCTGCAGTTGCCTCCTTTTTAAAGAACGAGTTGTGCGGGCGGTCGACTGAAACAGTGAGCTGACTGTTATGGGGAGCTAGGCGTTGGAAAAAAATGTTCCATATTTTTAAACCGCGAGAAGTCGGAAATATGTAATGTATAGGAGTCACTTTCAAGCTGTACCTCAGCAAAACGGCATGCTCTCGGTTATTGGAGAGTTAAAGTTTTGTTTTGGTTTCTCACTTTTCTTTCCACATCAAGACTGATGACAGTGGATAACTGTGGTAAGGACCTAGGGCAGGCGTGGTAAGTGACTGACATTTTAATTTAACATGTGTTGCTATGTTGCCTAACTAATTATTGCATGGTCTGTGTTTGGTGAAAATAATAATTCCATACGCGTTAAAATTTGTAGCCCCCGTGGTGAAATGACCTCACCGACAAGAGTTATGGATGCACCCACTCGCAGACAGTCGTGGTGCGATGAGACATCTTTTTCTCGTAGTTTTAAACGACATTTCAGAGGACCATGAACTTTATTTGGCTTTTTATTTTTTAGTCGGACAGACGTCGTCACTAGAGGTATGGATGACCATGGATGTCAAGGTACACCCCATCGTCGACCGCCTTGCACAAGGTATCAATTTATTAGTCAAGATTGTTGAAACTTAGATCTTTCAGGCTTTTATTTGCCTGTGTTTTCATGATGTCTAACGAATAAATCATGACAATGAAATTTAGCACATTTTTTGTCCAAGAAGTCCAGGTGTTATTAGATTAGATTAGATTAGATTAAATCTACTTTATTGATTCCCAAGGGGAAAATTCAAGATGGTGGAGTCACCGTTAATGACATTTAACAAGGATTCGGCTACCCCAGACGGAATCAAAATCTTATTGGCTTTCATTAACAAACACCTGGGCTTACCCTGCCACTTCTTGGAAAAACTGGCTCCTGTGAAATGGTCCTATTGTTACATTGTTGTCATATTCTGTCACTCAAGATTTGACATCTTAAGCTTCTCTTATGAGATCTACTCTGTATCTGAGTGGAGCTTTTATACCACAATGTACAGTATTATCTTCCTGTTACCCTCCTCTTAATTATAAACCCCACACCTTGCCTTGCAGGCTTCCAAATGCAGTTTTCTTTTATGTATGCACGTGAATTAAGGGAAGGGTTGAAGACGGCCCATTTATTTCAAAGAAGATTGCAATGCAGTTACACAACCAGTTCTGGAAAAAATGGGGTGTAACTGATTTAACTATAAATCAGTAGTGGGTATGGCTGTTCAGTTGTTTGAATCTGTAGAAATTGAGAATTATCTCGGTTAAGTCAACAAATATTTTTTCTGGTGTTAGGGTAGACGTCTGGTGGAGTCTTCAGTGGCTGATGCTCCCTGTGAGCAAAGTTGGCTAATAGAATTTTAAGGGGTAATTAAAGTCATAGCTGTTTCAGACATTGCTGTGACCTCTGAACCCCACTCATTTCCTGCCTCCATAACGCCACTGAGAAAAGAGCCGTGACCACATGTGGGGGTCATGGGAAATGCATTTTTGTGTGTGTGGGGGGTAACAAATAGAGAGAGTTACAAGCAGAATTCTCTCTTCCTCAGTCTCCTAGTCAGGAAATGACAGCACATATACTTGTATAGCTTGGCGATTGCACAAGGGTTTTGATTCGAACTGAAGGGTGTCTTTGTCAGCATGCCTTTCGGCATTTCAGCAAATGCCAAGTGTTAACATGGCATCATCATTACCAATTTGTACGATGATATTCTATTCATTAGTGCCAACAGAGCCTCTCATGCATGGATGAATATTGAGTCAAAAACATCAAAAGAAATGTCTGTAATTGGGATGTCTTGTCCAGACTCTGGCCTATGGGGTTATGAAGCTCCAATCCCAGGAAAGTTAAGCGATAAACCTTAAGGTGAAGGGACAGACCCATCCTTGCTTTCATTTTCCACACTCTGTATTGCTGTCAGATTTGATCGCTGTAAGAATATTATGGATTCAAAGATAATGGAAACTCCCATTCTGTAGGTGCACAGGCAGTTGTGGTGGTATGATGTCAGCTGATAGGCTTCCAGTAGTTGGAAGTGGTTGCTCTTTAAAAGTTTTCCACCGGCTTTTTGGAGCCATTATAACACGACAGCTTAGTGTTTCTTTGGCAGGAGTAGGGGAGTTGTTCCTTGCCTTGTTGTGATTTTAATTAGAGGAGAGATGGAGAATTTTAAAGGCGTTTTTTTTACAAATCTGATTTTCAAATCCAGCAAGTTCATTTGGATTATCAGCAGCATTGTTGTGGAGCTACTGTGCCTCAGAGCAGTGTGACCTTCAGATGGTGGAGGGGGGTGTTGTGTAACCCAAAGCCAATGATTTGGGGTTGTCTGGACCCGGGAGGAGCAGACAGCCTCAGCCCTGTCTGTGGTGTAATTACCACAGGGGAAATAAAAACACGTCCCTCCACGGCCCGTCACATGAGTGGGGCTGGAGTGGCTTTTGGACGTGTGTTTTTCCTCTCACCTCATGCCAGTGAGTGTCACTGACTCTGGGAAGACATTGCTCCCCGCTCCCCACTCTCATGTGACGTTTGGTTGAGCAAGCTAGACGTTTGACAAATGTATAGCCGCTTGCAGGTTGACAATGCATTTGTAAAAGCAGGACTGTAAACTTACTGCAGTCTCATTGCGGGCGCTCAGTGCTCTGATTCTCGTAATAAAATCTCCTTTATGTCACAACAGCTGCTTCTTAGTTTGACTTCACATCTGGCTTTTGCATTCGGGACTTTGTGATTATACTATATACATTCTGTTAAGCGCTATAACACAGGGCTGAGTTTCAGCTCATCCGTGGTATCTGTCTAAAAAGTCGTTCCTCGCTAAATTATCAGTGTGTGTGAGAGAGACACGCCCTCTGTACCTTTGGCTTCAGGCCGAACATGGCAGGTTTTCCTCAGGGGGAATGTGGAATCAGTTATATGCTGGAATCAACAGCTGTTTCCATTCGTTTTCTCTCATTTTGTCTCTTCAGTTCATTCTGTGGGTCTCTTTAGTCTCGCACCCTTCTTCTCGCTGTGTTATTTGTCTCTTTCATTCTCTGTTTCTTCTATTCGTCTTTTCTATCCACACTCACACAAACACACACCCCTCGTGTACAGTACACATACCACAGCTGTGTTTTCTAATCCTGTGATGAGAGCTATGGCTAATGGCGTACAATCTCCATGCAGAGCTCCAAGAACAAAAGTCACCACACAGGCAAAACTAGCCAGCGCCTATTAACAACTCGACAACCCTTGTGGCTTTGGGTAATATGTGAGTTTGGTAATGTGGGCTGTGTCATTCACTCCAGTGCTTTTTAGAAGTGCTGCCAATGTAGGCTCACCACTCACCCACAGTGTCGCACAACATGTTGAGGGATGGATATGCCTTTCTTTACCTTTTGTCTGTTGTTGTTTTTAGTTCCCCGTTCCTTGCCAGATCTCTTCAGTCTGACTGAGGAATGATATACATGCAAGGCACTCTCTGGATTGCAATACACACACACACCTCACACCCCTGACCACCTCCAAAGCGGCAGCTTCAAGAAATGGGGGGGGGGGGGGGGGGGGATGGAACAAGAATCACTAAATGAGGTCAGAAAGAAAACAACATTTAGTTGTAACAAAAATATCGTTTAGATGGAGGACAGACGTGTATTTGCGCAATTCCACCGTGACTGGAGAATACAAGACCTTTTATGTTTTTGTGCTTTATGCCTGAGAGGATCAAAACAGACTTGATGGCGAGCATCCAGAGTGCTGAATAATGGATTGTCTTTGTTGCCCTTTTGGGTCCCGAGCGATGACCGCAAAAGACTAGCAAGTGCTGATTGCTCAGGGTTTGTCCAAAAATCCTTTTTGCCAAGGGTAATTAGTGTGGTAATTCTCTGAGAGGTTCCCTTTGGCTTGCCTCCTGCTGATTATGGCAGGGAAATATGGAGTATGTTCTGTCCTCATAGGTGAACTCACATAGCCACACTGCTGCCTAGGATTGTATTTAACTACAGTCCAATGTCAGGCTACTATTCTAAGGCTTTGGCTCTCTCCTCATTTTATTTACTAAACAGAAAGTAAAAGCTGATATAATAGGTTTGTTTTTCAGTTCATTAAAGTTCCCCATCCACCATAAAGTAAAAGTATGCACACAAAATGAAACGACATGAAAGAGTCTGGTCCTCAAGAAGGAAACTCTCCACATACCTGAGGAGTGAAGCTATGAACTGCCAAAGTGTGAGATGTCTTCTAGTCTTTCACTGGCCTTCTGCTAAAAGCTTTCACGTTGAAACGTACCCGTAAAGTGTCAGCGGCCTACAGGTCAAGTGTGTCGCGGTGACTGTTTCGTTGGTGTTTCATTACATCAGTGTAAAGGAAATCCTGAAAGTCACCTCCTCCCTGTTTTGTTGTCTTGTAATCATACCTTCCATACAGTATGTCTCATTGATTTACATTCACTGGTACATGTTAAAGGGATAGTTCGGTTTTTAACACATTGAGCCCCTTTCACATGTTGTCTAAAATGAAATAAAGTGGTTGACACCAAAATCTTGATGATTGCTCCTGCCTCGGCTATTTGGGAAATATAGAATCGCCTCTGCCTGCCTTTAAAATGGCTAGCAATGGGCATGTGTTGTTTCTATCCTTAAAACACTGGTTTTTAAAAAAGTGCTACTCATGGAGTGATTAGTGGCGCTTGCTGATGTTCCAACCCAAGTGTCGTAGCAAAATACAGTTTCTGTCATGTTTTATTTGCCATTGTGTAAGTCCCATAGGGATCTGTTTGCTCCTTCATATAAACAAAGTGCCAAATAAAACATGACGGAAGCTTTATTTCGCTACGATACATGTTTTGGAACATCATTGAGCACCACTAACCACTTGGTGAGTATCACTTTTTTAAAACCAGTGTTTTAAGGATAGAAACAACACATGCCCATTGCTAGCCATTTTGAAGGCAGGCAGAGGCGATTCTACATTTCCCACATAGCCGAGACAGAAGCAATCGTCAAAATTTCGATGTCAACCACTTTATTGCATTTTAGACAACCTGTAAAAGGGGCTTAATGTGTTAAAAACCGAACTATCCCTTTAAATCATGTATCTAGACAGCCTGACAGTAATTATTAAGTATTAGTAGTATATTAGTAGTAGTATATTATATAGTAAGTATTAGTAGTAATCAACCCAGAGGAATATGCTGTAAAGCAATAATGTAATTCGTAGAGTAGAGTAAAGTAGAGTGTGCCCAGTATCTCCAGAAGCCACTGGAGGAGTCTCATCATGTTTGCAAGATCCTATATGGAAGACAATTGTCTCTAATTAGCCCTTCTTATCTCAGGTTTGTTTCTGAGGACATCCCATCTATGATCTGTGTAATCCAGTTGGGGGCTTGGTACTTTGGCCCAGATGGCAACGATTTGGTGGGAGGGGGGAGGGATTTGAGCGTCGCACCATGTGTTAACAGGACATGCTGCCCAAGCTGGGAGCAGCAGAGCAGATTACTCAGCCGGCAGCCCTCTCTCTCTCTCTCTCTCTCTCTCCCGATGGCTACCCCTGACATCACAAGGCACAGAGCACTGCTTAGCACTTTGTATGTGTGTGAGAGTGGGGGGGGAGACGACATGTCCATATGAAAAGTTTATTGCATTAAATAACAATTTCCTTTGTTTCCCCAACCTAGTAGTAGTAGTGAACTGTAAATCTGTGTCTATATGTCTGGGTCTATATACAGTATGTGTGTTGAGTATGTGACTGTGGCGTTGGTGTCTGTGGAACACTAGATGGCGCTATCACTAGAGCCTCAGTGACACTGGGGAATTCTAACTCTCCAACACTGTAGTCTTTGTGCCTAAAATCTTGCATATGTTGCCCGGTGCTGTGTGTTGAGCGGCCCACAAAAACATATTTGACACATTTGCCTCAGAGGCGAGCCCACCTCCCACCTCTGTGGTGACACAGTCACGCTTTCATCTCACTATAAAGTCAGCTTTAAACTAGGGCCAAAATGGAACTTGGTGCCACAAGGTGAGAGACGAAAAAGAAAGGCTCATTCACAGCTCGAGTTCTCCAATGGGCACCCTTGAATATATTTGCACACACAATTCCTGATTAATTCATTCAAATCATACTCTATGTAGAATCAGCGGGGTTGCTGTTGTACTTTTTGCGTATTTGGCAGAATTATGCGTAGTCACTTTTGAATGAGTGGGTGTACAGGGCACAGGACTTGCCGTTAGAGTGCGCTGAAAGAGCTTGTTAATGACAAGGTTCAAAGGCAGCTGCTTAAATCAAGGGGATCGCGGTGATGCTGCATTATTAAAGGAATTCCTGGCCATCGAGCGACCCCGCTAGCTTGCCGTGCATGTGATCCACAAACAGGGGGAAACACAGACCGTCGAGTGTCTGGCTCGAACTGAGATGAGGACAATGTGCCATTGTCTCCTAAGAATGGATGCAGTGTAAGAGATCTAATTGTGACTGAAGGGGATACACTGTTTTCTCCAGTCAGTCTATGTAAATGTTGCCTCTGTGGTTAAGCTGAAGCACACATGCTACTTTTACAAGGTAAAGCTCTCGAAAACATTTTCAAATATGTCTCTTCTTTTTCTGAGTGCTTGAAGCCGTCATTACTAGTGGTGTCCTTAGCAGGTAAGAAACGTCACCTCTAATTGGTCTTTTTCCTGTGTGCTTATCTCAATGTTTGGCAGATGTTGAGTCTGTTCTCAGGAAGAAGGGTGTTTTTTGTTAGGCCTGCACCAGGCCTTGACACTCATGTTCTTGACAAGTTCACTGTTCTGGGAACGTGGGTTTGTCTGCATCAGCGTGTGTTGACCTGGGGGACGAAAAGGGAGAGGGCGAGAGTGTGTGAGAGAGGAAACGGATGGTGGTGGAGCGCATCCACGCTGCTCGGCTGCTCTCATCCATGGCCTTGCCGGCCCTAGGGGTCATGTTCAGGGCGTTGGGCGATCGCCCACGGAGGTCTTAAGTCTGCCTGTTGTGAGCAGACTCCCACGGATTCTTCATTCCTGTTTGCGTGGAGCTCGGAGGAACGTCTCTCCCCGTCCATGTGCTGCACAGAGACTCCTATTGTGAAGCAGCTGTTTGTTTACTGCCCACATGTGCGCAGGCATCCATACATCTCACAGCTCTCCCTCTCGTTGCTCCACACCGCTGTCCAGAACGGGCCGATTCATATCAGCGCCATTATGTGAAATGTGTGTCTGAGGCTTGTGATCGCCGCAAGATAGCGATCCGGGCGCTGTTCAAGAGCGCTCGAAGAAAGTGCTGAGAACAAGTTGGGAGCCAGAGTAGTGGCACGCTGTGGGAGAAAAAGTGTTTTGTTTTGCCGCGCATAATAAGGGACTACGAGGAGGAAATGGGGAATTCACATAGTGGACCGCTGTGTGTTTTTTTTTTTTTTTTTTTTTTCTCTCTCTCTTTTTCTCTCTCTCTCTCGCTCTCAGCTTCTCTTTCCATCCCACTCAGTCTTGAGAAGTAATGGCCTTTCCAGGCCTTCTCTAAACAGCTTATGTTTACTGTGAGTGACCTCTCTTACCAAATTACCAGCTGTGTCCCTGGTTCTGTGTTTTGTCTTTCCACAGGGATTACCCTCTACTCCCCATCCCCCTCCCCCT
>JAGFZM010001016.1:0-28036 GCA_017657215.1 Limnothrissa miodon | reverse complement strand
CACACACACACGCACTACACACACTGCCCCATCGGCCCCGAACCCTTCCCCCAGTTCCAGAATCCCCACCCAACTTCACCCTTCAAACACAAGCCCTTTCCCTGTCATCGGATTACACAGTCTCAATCTAATGCTTGTTTATTTCATGAGCAAAAACTGAGACTGAGACTGAGATAATTTTGACACTAAAATTGTGTAGGCAATGAAATATAGCATATGTACAAAATAGAGAAATTACAGACTATGTTGTTTAACTCTAATGTCTTCCTCAGTCCACACTTGCACTTTGAAGATCTAAGAGGAAGCAGTTTGACAGTTCAGTAAAGAACCAGTAGGCTATTTGGCATGATAGTCTCTCACATAAATATAAGCTGTTTCTTACTAAATTGTTTAAATACTCTCCAACAAGATTTTTTTTTAAATTGCAATAAACTGTGGTTGTGCTAACACACTATTAACACATTAACTTTGACAGCCCTCATAAAATTGTAATTTTTTATGTCCCCACATACACTGTTTCCACTTTAATTGACATTGAATTAGTTGATAGTTGGCTCTATCCTGGCAGCTGCAGAAAGAAACTTTCAGTGCTGCATTTAGCAAAACTTGCTGTTTGCACAAGTTGACAAGATCAACATTGACAATCCATTTAGTGTTGGCTGAGCTTGCCACTCACAAGGGAAAAACATAAGAAAGAAAAACATGTGAGGTAGCCTGCAGATCGGGTAGCTGGATAGCTGTTTGTTCTTATTGTAAGGCATAGGAAGTGTTTCAGTGACTCATGCTCGCTCACATTCCAAGGTCACAACTTCCTGCTTTTTTTTATCAGAAATACTCAATTGCCCCCCAGTGCAAAAGAAAAACAAATGCAGTTTCCATTACAACAACATCATTCGAATACGTTGCCAGGGTGTTGTGAGGACTTGTAGTGAGAAACTGAGGGCTGAGTAAAGGTGAGCTGTTGACTTGAAAATTGACTTGCTCTGTGATCATGTGTGAACCTTTAGGATTCTTACATGGATGAGCTGATCTCCAGAATATGAATGGAATTTCAGGTGCCAGAGGGTGTTGTTTTCAGCAGTGGTCGACCTTCAAGTGCTGGTCTAAGGCACTTGTTCCTTGAGTGTTCATGCCATTAGTAAACTATTAGATTGTCACAACCAAACATCAAACAGAAAAAGCTCACAGAAGTTGGTGTACTATTAAACAAGGCTCAGGGCTTAAACTCAGACATGACGTGGCAATACATTTGCATTTCAAGTGTACTAGTACACGCTCATGGGAATATGCCATATCCTGAGGTATATATGTGTCTCAGCTGACCAACAAGGTTTCCAGGAGAGGCTGTGTGCCCGACACGAATAACATTACTAGCTGTTGAGGTCCTCTGCAGCCTCCGCATCCATGGCAGTCTATATATCATCTCAATGACCTCAAGCCCTAATGAGCCACAGGCTTTGCTGAGAACATGACTGGCCTCAACCAGGAGACCTTCCCCAGCTTGTACGGTACACTACGCCCTTTTGAAAGAAACACATTGGCTCAAGTGAAAAAGAAAAAAAAAAACACATGCTGATATGAGCTGCGAAATAAAATATTTAAACATAGTCTATCTATAGAGGGAGTGTTTCAGCAAGGAATGCTGAAGACATATGAGACCTGGAGGGGTGAGAATAAGGTTAGTCATGCTGTCCCATTCCTGTGTTAACCAAAGCCCCATGAAGCTTTACACCTAAGGTTGTTACTGGTTCAGTTTATTTATAAGTAATTTTGGATGTTTGTGTTGGATTATTATTATTGCATGTTTGCTTTTATTGGTTGAGGTTGTTATTGGTTAAGGTTGCTGTAAGTTTATTTTTGGTTATTTTGGATGTTTTTGTTGAGTTGTTACATGTTTGCTTTTATATAGTCTTATCAAGTATTGTTGCATGTTTGTTTATTTTGCCCTTTAAATAGTCTGAAAAAGCACGGTTGCATGTTTTGAAGAAGTAAATTGGATCGTGGCCCAGCCGATATCAGATCGGCACGGTCGCGGTGAGCCACAGCCTAATCACCGCTCCTGTTTGTGACAGGCCAGAGGGATGAGTCAGCGACACGCCAGGGTCACATGATCAGAGCCCCTAAGAAGTCGCATCATCTCTGATGGGCAGCTCATGAGATTACAGGCCATGTCAAGAGAACCAAAACACACACACACACGCACACACATACATCCACACCCTGTTTGCCACTGACAATAACCACGTTAATTCAAGGATGTGTTTTTCTTTGTAGGCAGGTCTGCGTGTCTGCAAGTCTGCGCCTGTGCTCTTGAGGATGATGAATATGCAATCAGTGCAGTCTTTTGGGCGTGGCACTCCTGAAATTGGGGGGGGGTGTTGAGAGAGCACTTTTTGTTTTGATCCTGACAAAGTAAAACAGCTAAAGTTGCGAAACCTGATTTAATCAAACCCGAGAGGCCCAGAGTATGCAGAGACAGAGTAGTATCCAATCAGCTCGTGGGAGCACACACTAGACCTTAATGGAATCAAATGAAGGAACGACACACGCACATACTGTAGGTCTGGGGGCATGTCTGTCTAATCAATCGGCCCTCACACTGTTTGCTGTCACACAAGTGGGAGTGAGAGCAAAAGGGAGAGAGAGAGAGCGAGAGAAAGAGGGAGGGAGGGAGAGACTCAAAGCTGATTACTGTCCTGCTTACAATTGGTCAGAGTTCACACTCGCTGGAGCCGCACAGACACACTACCTCCACCAAGCTTTTTTTTTTTATTTGTCCTTCTGGGCTGAAGGGGCTGCTGGGATATAAATAAGAAGACAGCTTTTCTGATGTCACGGTTCTGGGCGGGGCCCATAGGTAGGCTGTCCATTCTCTAGTACCAGTCGTCTCTCCCCTCACTCTCTCTCCCTCTCTCCCTCTTTAACTTTCCACCTTCCTCCCTCTCTCTGTGGGTTTGTATGGGAGAGTGTATGTCTGTGCAAGTGTGCAAGGGACATGACCGACGTCTAGCAGTCTCAAGTGTCAACGGGGGATCCCTGGAGGTAAGGTGACTACTGCAAATATGGATGTACCTTTCGGAAGGATTGGGCCGTTTGTCCGAGAGCCGTTTGTCTCACCTGTACAGTGACCTTTGCTGGCTGGTGTGGGCAGATAGTATTAGAGGAAGAGAAGGGTTTTGCCTGTAATCCTCTGTGGGAAATGCTCAACTTGTCCTCCAGATACCTGGTGCTCGACACCCTGCTCTGCTTGCTGCCACCCGCATGTTTCTTAGCCTGGCCAGGCACAATAAGCCTGCTGGCAATTACAGTACACTATGGCAAATACAGTAGATTTTTTACAGTGCCAGCATTTTCTCATTTCCTGTGTTTTAAATCTGTCATTTTTAAATTGATATGGTTCACTGTTTTACTGGATATTGAATGGTAAAGCATGTCATGCCTCTTTAATACATAGCTTTGATGGTTTAGAGATTATTTTTGACCAGAAACAACTGCAGACGTTATTCTGTAGTGTTTCACCATTCATTGTTGCCTGAGGAAAGCCCCTGTATCAGTTTGTTATCTTTGGCACAAACAAACTGAAATCGGCCAGCAGCGCTGCTTATTTCTGCAGAGCTATTTTCCGTCGTGGTGGTGATGGTGGGCATTGTTGAAGCAGTCTTAAAATACCCTGGGTGTTGTCCACTTCAGAGCAGGAAGGTGTCTGAGCATATTGTTTAGTGCCTCGCAAATAATCCCGCCGACTCCCTATGGGACCGTCATTAGGGGGGATGGGGAGAAAGTGGGAGGCTTTCCATTGTGACCCCTGTCCAGCTATAGCGAGCAATGTGTGCAAATATTTCCATTTGCCTTGTCCCTAATTTACCTTCAATTATCCACCTGCATGTGTTTAAAAACTCTAGGCCTTGGACCCTCGTCTGAAATCACTCCCTGACGTTATGGTTGTGGAATGCTTTGGAAGCACACAATGCAACTTCCATACACTGGAAGTCACATACCAGTTGTAGTAGAGTGTGCTGGAATTCCAAGAATTCGACCAGACCTTGTGGCTCAATTTGATCAGCTTGCTCAATGCATATTTTCCCTTTTCTCGAGGCATTTTGTGTGCAGACGTTGACTGCGGACTGCACGTTGGTCTGGTGGCCCTGTTAGGATTTTAATTAAGTGCCTGCCACTGTTAAGCTAACTATGTGCTCTGTCATCAAATTATGGAAAAGGCCAGTAAACATTGCTTGGCTAAATGGCTACCCCCCCTAAACCACGGTGGCCTTGTGACAACAGCTGCTCAACTGTAGGAGTCGAAATTCAGCTTGTGTTCCTCTTGGCTTTTATTAAACTTGCTCTGTGGTGGCGTTTAATAAACGTCGGAACTGCCCTTAGACATGCCGGACATCTTAATATCCACTGTGTTCAGACTCGTCTGTGTGGTGGCGCAGGACTGTTGCCCCAGGACGTGCTGCTCCGTCCATGTTTATCAGTTTGATTGAATCCTGTAAGAATGCGTTCGTTTGCTCGCCCTGAGTGAGATGACCTGATTGAACATTGCAGACTTCATCTGCCTTAAGGCTGGGCTCAAGCAGGGGTTAACAAGGCCAGCGTGTCTCATTCTTCGTCTAGAAAGATGAGGGAGACTTGGGAGACAGGATGGGAAGAGATAAAGTGGTGAGATGCTTCCTAGACTACTGTGTTAAGTCACCTAGAAAATAAGCCTTGATTCTTGTAGTCGTCCGTAGCTTTCTTTAACAGAGCATATCTTATTCAGACTCTGATTTGTGTGACATGTGAGCGACAGTGATTGAGACATTTTTTCAGTTGCTTATACACATTGGAGACTTCTCAGCTGTAGCGCACGCTAAAGGCTGAGCACACGGTGTCTTGGTCTCATCTGGGTCTCTTTAGTGCCGGATGATGAAGAGCAGCGAGGGCCCCCAGCTGGCAACGAGACCGAGCATGCCGCTGCTGCCAGGTGTTTGCACACTGCAGAGGGTGCGGCCTGCTAAACACGCAACACCTGTTAACTTCTGTTATGTCGACTTTGTTTGTGTGTTGTCTGTTGTCAATTGTTTGTGTGTGGTTGTGGAAGGAAGGCTGCACACAATGGCAACTACTGGAATTTGAGTAGGCCGTGATGGCTGCAAGTGGGAGAATTTACTGTCCTCAGTAAAAAGTGTGCAGTGTTTGACCAGAGCTGGATTTGCTGTAATTTGCTCTAAAAGGGAGCTGGGAAGCAGAATGAGATCACCGCGAATGAATTAAAACTCTCTGTGCTTGCCATGTGATTGTCTCAGTTGGGCGTATGCTGTGTTTGGAGAATGACTGTCTGTGCCTGAGCTAGTCAAATCTCCTTATGGCACTTCCATCTAGTTTGGGTGGCTTTTGCATTTGTTTGTTTAAACGTGTGTGTGTGTGTGTGTGTGTGTGTGTGTGTGTGTTGAGTCAAGCTTCTCGTCATTTAGCAGCAGCAGCAGCAGTGTGTCGGACGCATGCTGGTGAAGCTGAGAGGCCACAGCAAGCTAAAGTGCACACGGCCCTTTTGTCCACGTCGCTCAGTCACATGCAAACAGATGCGTCTGGATACCAAGGCCACACACACACACACTCACACACACACACACACACACACACACACACACTTTCACACACAAGGTTATTGAATAAAGCAAACAATGAGTGCTGTTGTGGGTGGTGTTTGGCCAGCGAGGGAGGGAGGGAGCAAGCATGGTGGGGCCTGCTGAAGGTCTTTGACAGGTGAACATGCTGCCGGGCCAAAGAGAGAGAGAGAGAGAGAGAGAGAGAGGGAGAGAAAAGAGAGAGAGAGAGAGAGTTGCATGTGCTGAGCTAAAGGGAAGCCTCCCCCCCTACATTCCCCCAGCACAGGAGGTGCCAGTAAACCACAGCCAGTTCTCTTTCTGCCGAGCAGGTCTATGAGAAACTGTCTTTGGTATTAGACGGAGAAAGAAGAGGGCTAAAAAGTAGGTCTGTAAAAATCTTTGAGCTTTGTTGCCTTTTGAGGATTTGTAGTCTTGTGGGACATGAATGTTTGTTGAACGGCTGTGCAATGTCAGTGGGTGAACTTGTGGAACCTTGAAATAGAGATGTTGCGAATGAGTGAACCGAGGAGTTTGTTTTTTAGTGTGTGTGTGTGTGTGTGTGTGTGTGTTATAAAAACCATTACAGCTTCTCATCCACTGTTCTTTCTAATCAGTTTGGAATGTTTTAGATGACTCAACACAGTGTTATTTGCTCAAACACATACTGAATCTGTGTTCAGATTTATTCATGTATTTTGTTACTACCAACAATCTCAAATCACCATTAGAGACCAAAAACTCTTGTCACTTTGCAAAATCATGTTTATACTTTGTAGTTAAGAACTCTACAAAGGCTGACACCAATCCTTTGAGAACAGAGGCCCATGGTGGATGCCTGTCAATGAAAGGCATTTCCTATATGTCCTTTCAAGGTCAGATGGCTGTACCTTTTAAGATACACCTAAATGTTTGTTGTGCTGCTCCACGTGCACATTTGTAGACAGACCAAAGAGCTGGATAATCGGCAGAAGTGGAAGAAGAGCTTTTCTCCAGACATGAGAGAGTTTCCCTGCAGAGAGTCCTTCAGCCCTGCAGAGGCACGTTTATTCTGAAGGGATTGGCTGCTGGCTTGCCCGACTAAGCTCTCTGCGTGAGGTCTACTCAGATCAGTTTGGAGAATCGTGTTCATTAGTCTAAAATGCAATCTGGCCCAATGTGCAGATTTGCTCAGTTTCCCCTGCAGACATATGGACCTTTGAGATTTGATAAGATTTTTTTTGCATGCAGACACTATCCTCAGTCAAAGGATTATGTAATGGCAGACATTATGCAAAGTCTATCATGAGTGTGTGGCGTGTGCGGGAGTGTGTTTGAGGTCAGGCTAGAAGTTGCTTAAAATGAAAGAAATGTTGTCTTGGCTTGCTTTAAAAGGCCTCTCATATGACTGAGTTTGGCCCCTGGTCACTCAACACAATCAACTGAGACGGTTTTATTGCTCGTGCGAAGAGTTCAATAGATCTTCTAACCATTCCCTTTTGTGACTAAAGTGATAAGGTTTTGAAATTGTGTTGATGCCAGTCTCTTGTCAGTACCTTGTCTGAGATTGATTGATTTTTTAATCAATAAGGGGGAAAAAAGTCCTCATTCTTCTTTTTTCCTCTAATCTGCCTTGTCAGACAGACCTCTCTCTCTCCCTCTCTCTCTTGTTCTCTTTTCTCTTCTCCCTCTGTGAATGCATCACTTTAGTCGCCTGTCTTGTGACTTGTGTGTAAAGTAGGTCCGAGGCGAGCGTGCTCGTTTGAAAGACTCCTCGTCTTGACTCGAGGAGAAAGGATTCCTTTCATTAGATTTCATGCCCAGTTAACCTCAATCAGGCTGATTTCCACTATTGCTAAAAGTTTTCGGTCTGAATTATGTCAGAGAGCTGTGGCCCGGGATCACAGCTGGTCAGGACAACGGCGCAAGGGGGATGATTTACTGACTTGTTAGAGAACAGGAAGTATACAGTGACCAGGCTGTTTGGAAGCTCTTCACACTGCTCTCATAAACACACCTTCTCATAAACGAAATTTCCCTTTTCGTAAACATAGCTCTCTTAGTCCTACTCACTGATTTTGTTCCAGTGGGTTTCAACCCAACTGATTGTCTGCTTTTGTGATGTAATCTTGATATCAGTCCTGTTCTTGGATGTGAGTTGAGGGGGTCTATTGATACACCCCACTCCACCATCGGTCGCTACGCTCCGTACCCCGCGCGTGACTTGTGCTCCCTGCCCCCCCTCTCTCGCCCTACAGGAGGTCGTCGAAGAGCAAAGCCCCCCCACCTCCGCCGGCTGTGAAAGACCTTGATGGTCCGCCGCTGTCCCCCAGGTCGCCCGGCTACCAGCACGCAGCCATGGAGCAGCAGGATAACCCCCTGGACCGGGACCTGACCCTGGTGGTGGTTCTGCCCGGGGGGCAGGAGAACACGGCCGTGGTCCACGGCAGGTGAGCATGTCCCGAATGCTGCCCTAGGCTGCTCTAGGCTGCTCTGGGGAGCATTCTTGTGCAGATTCTTGTGAGGCTTGATGCAGATAAGTCTGTCTTTTTTTACACACACACACACACACACACACACACACACACACACACAGCAGACGGTGAGAGTCTACAGGGAGTGTTGTCGTGCAGTAATCATGTTAAGAGGTTCCGAGAGGACAAGAGGGACTAGAAGGCCACTTCATCCCTGCTATTAGGAAAACACAACCCAGCACTGTTAGAGCCTTGAAGTAAGAGAAAGTGGCGGCCTAGGAAACGTTAACAGCAGACATTGTTTCTGTAAAGCTGTGATTGTCCATAGACACATGTCCTGCTGTTGTTGGGGAGTGTAGTGTGTGTGTGTGCGTGTGCGTGTGTGTGTGTGTCCTCTGAAGCATGACGTGCAGAAGTTTTTTTTTTTTTTTTTTTTTTTACCATACCGCATTTCCAGATGTGTAGATCTGTGAGGAAACAGCTCACATATTTGTGTATCATCGCTGCTCTCTCTCTCTCTCTCTCTCTCTCTCTCTGGTCTTCTCTGTGTTACGTCAACAGCTGTTATGTTATGTGCTGGCTGGAGGGACCCACATCATAAGCAAATGTCAAGGCTTTGCGGTGGGAAAAAAGTTAGCTATAAAGAGAGCTACAGTACCAATGTGTAAATGCCCCTCCATTTGGCCCCATACCATGTAAGGCAATGTGGCTAATAATATAGGAGCGTTTGGAGTGTGTGACCCCTGCATGAAAGCCCACTTCAAACACTCCTCACACAATCCATTAATGAAACTTATTTTTTTTAGAATAAATGCAGCTCTTTGCCCTTCCAGGCTTATTACTGAGACCAAGTTCAATATAAAAGGATTAAGCATTGCATTCTTCACCTTGTTTTTTCCACAAAACCTACAATTTGTTCCAAGAGTTCCCTTTTTGCCTCTCTCTCATATACACACACACACACACACACACACACACACACACAGCTTTTTTCTTTCTCTCTCTCTCTCTCTTTTTCCTTTTCCCGTTCTGCTGCCTGACCTGTCCAAGAGAGCGAGTACAGTGAACTCATTATGATCAGGATTAAACTGTTGGCATGATATTTCAGAGGGCCTCTCGCGTCCAGGAGCACAGACTCTCAGCTGGGCAGCACTGGGCAGCCACTGAAGCCCTCTACCTCTCAGCTGAAAGACTGAGCAGGAATAGAGTCCAGAGCAGGAAGCGTGTTTTTACCTCCACCTTTTCCTCCAGCAAACATGTTTCCTTCCATCATAAAACTGTAACGGTGTTGCAGCTCTTCACAACAAGTATTTTATGTATGCCCGTCAGAAGCCAACAGAAGAATAAGGTTATTGAGATTAGGCCGAGTTGTGATGTGCACTGTCATGGCCATTTTACTGCAAGATGGCTAGATAATTTTTCCACTTCTGGATCTGAAGAGATCAGTTCACATGACTCTGCCTCTTGTATCATATTACCAAACATTCTTACTGAGAGGGACGCTAACACACAACCAGTGCCACTAGGGCTGCCTCTCCGTCAGCAAGGCCTTGAATCGAAGCTTTCTTTTCCCTCGGTGGCCCTGCGTCATCTGGCTGCTTCCTCAGGCACAAAGACACTGTATACTCCGCTGTGCATCCATCAGGTAAACGCCAAGCCTCCGGAGGGTTCCTGTGCCAGACTTTCCACTGGGCCCGGGTTTTATTCCCCAGTAAATTACCCAGGGGCTGTTGCACACGGTGGGCTCCGTCTTTTGCCACTGAGCATCCCTTTAAGTGTGACTGTTCCTGGCACTCACTCAAAAAGTACCAAAAGTACTTTTGGAGGTGCAAAGTTGCATTGCTTTCCCCTTTCTCTGTGCTTATGTTTCCTTTTGGTCCTTGTGTTTTTCATCTGGTGTTTTTTGTTGTTGTTTTTGTTTATTTATTTATTTATTTGTTGATTTATTTTACAGCAAGCCCATGATGGACTTGTTAGTGACGCTGTGTGCAAAGTACCATCTGAACCCGTCTGGACACACCATAGAGCTGGTCTCCACAAACCGGAACCACATCAAATTCAAGCCCAACGCTTTGATAGGAACCCTTGAGGCTGAAAAGATCCTGTTGAAGCCCAAGGGGGTGGAAGAAAAGCCTAAGAAGGCCGGCCCTCAGATGCCAGAGGTAAAATCATTCATCTCAGTCATGGGAGAGGTGCTACATGGTTTTTAAGTCCTTTTCAATTCTACAGAACTGCTTCAGTATAACTTTGCCACCGTGGTTACGGTACTGTCTGGTAATGATCTTTACAGCTCAGAAGAGAGGAGCTCTGCTCTTTCTAGATGTTTCCAGTACTTTCTAGTTCTGCAGAACTGGTTTAGTATAGTGTAATTTAGTCATTGTGGTAACTAAATATGCTGACTGGTAATGTGTGATTTGCATGCATGCGTTTGGACTTGTTGTGCACGGTAGCTCCAGGCACGGTTGTTGTGCACGGTAGCTCCAGGCACAGTTGTTGTGCACGGTAGCTCCAGGCACGGTTGTTGTGCACTGTAGCTCCAGGCACTTTGCAGTGCTGCTCCAGCAGACCGTTTTTGGCCTGATCAATTCTCCCCTTTCCACTTGCGCAGGCTACCGTCCGCCTCGTCATAAACTACAAGAAAACACAGAAGACGATCCTCCGCATTAGCCCCAAGGCCCCCCTCAACAGTCTCCTGCCAGCCATTTGTGAGAAATGTGAATTTGACCCAGCGACGACCATCTTGCTGAGAAACGTGCAGTCGGATGAGCCGCTGGACCTGAACAACTCCCTCAACGACTTTGGCATCCGGGAAGTTTATGCAAGAGACACAATAGGTAACAAATCAAAGCGCAGGCGAAATCCCCATCTGGCCATTTGCATGTTTCTACGATCTCGCTGGTTAATTCATTTCAAAAGAGACTTTGACTTTTGGAGACTTTGAGACAAGCGTGCATAATGCAGCCATCAACTAGGAGATTTATAGATGAGTCACTGGAAAATTTGCTTCTAAAATAAGTTACAGGCCCATAGGACCCCCCCCCCCTACACACACACACACACTCTACACACACACACACACACACACACACACACACACACACTGTCATACTTAAATGCAAAATTTCAAGCAGTACTGTGTGTTTCAAAAGAATGAGCGTAACATTTATATTTGTGAATATTTAAAGCATAACGTTTATATTATAGCGCAACGTTTATATACTTTTCAGCTCTTAGCATTTTCCGCATCCAAAGTTTTATGATGACTCAGATCCTGTCATGGTTGTTTCACAGCAATGAGCCCAACAGAACTGCCTCCCTCGCCAACTCACTCAGGTGACTTCATCCTTTGAATTTTTTTTCACTTTATCACTTTCTGCAGTATTTCTCTGTTTTCTCTGTTATTATGATCCTGTCTCCCTGTTGGCATGTATGTCACTAACGGATCTATCACTTCCATGTGCCTCCCAACAGATACACTTTGTATGTCAATCAGGAAGGACAAGAGTCAGAAAGAAAGGGAAAATAAGGAGAACAAAGGACTGTTCAGCCTGTTTAGGCGAAGTCGAAAGAAGTCCGATCAGGTGGCGTATTCCCCACATTAGTCGTGTGCATGAGCTCTGCGAAATTTTGCGGATAGCCACAGGCATGCACGTATTTGTTTGTTTTGCTGTTTGCTCTTTAAACTTTGGCATGGTAGTCGAATACTTGCTCTCGGTTGCCTGAGTGGTGTGTTTGTCTTCTGTGTCCACGTTTGCTTGCCGGCTTGCTGTCTGGCTGGCTGGATGGGGAGATGTGCTTATGTGTGTGTGTGTGTGTTTTAAGGAGGGGGGGCGTGTTACTGCAGAATCATGATTGGCTGTCTGCCTCTCTGTTTAGCCAATGACGGCAAGCGCCCCAGCGTCCCCCATCCTGAGGAAGCAGCGACCAGTCAGTATGTGCGCCCTCCCGTCACACACGTCCAGCTACAGCTCAAACACCATGCCATCGGACGGGCCAAAGAAGCGACGGGCACCCTTGCCCCCCACCATGATGTCATCGGAAGCCCCCGCTGTGCAGGAGACAAATGAGGAGGTCAAGCCCCAGTCTCCTACTCAGTCAGATGGACCTCAGGTAAGTGTTATGCAGACAGAGACATCTTACAGCGGAACGAGGCCAGCTTGTCTTATTTTGCTCATTTAAAAGATCGTTACTCTGCCTTCCTTTCCTCTTAATTGTACAACTGTTTATGCACTGCAAAGGGACGTGTTTAATGTCTCATTAAACTCCTCTGCAATGCTGTTTAGGGTGTTCCCTCCATGAGTCGAGGATCCTTCACCGAGTCTTCCCTGAAGAGGACCAAGAGGAAGGCACCTCCTCCCCCCTCCTCCCCCACCCCCACCTCCAGCCCGTCTCCATTTGAGGAGGCTCCGGCAGACAGGAGTCTGGCAGGTACGCACCTCCACAGCAGTGCCCCTCACACCCTTTCTGCACATACAGGACAGTAGGGTTCCTGGCATCAGCAGATGGGCTAAGAGGTTTGAGGGTTCCTCAAGTGAGAAGCTCATCAGAGACAGAAGCACTGTATCTGCACTCAGGTCTAGGGTTCTGAAGCCAAAGGCAAGTGGTCAGACTAAAACTGATGCTTAGTGTTTGTTAGGCTCTGTGTCCCATCGTGTATGTGTGGACTTCACTGCTTTTAATTCTTTTCTCTATATGCCTCCTAGTGGCCTTAATATGTCATTACAGTTGTCTGTAGTGTCTCGGCTGCTTTTCCAATTGACCTTTACACCTTTTTTTTTTTGTTAACCCCCTCCTCTACTACTTTTGAAGTGCGCAAATTGCTAAAAAAAACTTCTCATTTGCTTTCAATCTCCAGGTAAAGAAAGACAAAACAAAAAAGGCATATTTTTACCTGATCATACCATGCCCTGTGGTAAAAATCCTGGAATTAATATGTTGCATATTTCACCTGTGAGCATAACTTTCCTGACAGAGTCCAGCTGGCTCCTGTGATTAACATGGTGTCATGGCTTGAATGTTGATTTGATTGTTTGCAGCTGTGTTTTATTTACTAAAAGAAACAAACAAGGAAATCAGTAACAGCTGTTGATCTACATAAGCATAGGAAAAACACAAAGTCTGTAAATGTGTGTATGAATTGGACACAACAATCTCTTGAAAGTGCTGCAATTAGTGAAATTAGCTGCACAGAGGAGATTGCGTTTTGGAAATAATGCACAGACCCATAAACCCTTGTGTGATTTGATTGCGGACACACTGTGGTGATTACCCAGCATCGCACAAGAGTTGGGCTAGAGACGTCCCCAAATGTGTAATTTCAGACGGTGTTTAGTCTGCGCTAAATAAAGTTTTGTAACTCATTTCTTTTGTGGCCTTTCACAATTACGACTGTGCGGTTACAAAGATGGCTTCACTAAGGCAGCAGAATATATTCCATATCAGTGGCCATGTATGGTCCCATTTCCATACTCCATTACACAACAAACAATCCTGCTGAGTTTTATTGCAAAGTTACTTTTGTGATAAAAGTGCCTTAAAAGTCTACAGTGCCTTATAAACTAAATATTGAAATGCTTTATAACATGCTGTGCCTTTAGTATGGACATAGCAAGTCTTTCCAGCATCTTTTACACATCCCTCTTTTCTTGCCTTTCTCAGTCTCTCACTCTCTCTCTCTCTCCATCTTCTCTCTCCTTTCTATTGTTCTCTTTCTGTTGTTTCATCTGTCTGTTCGTGATTGATATTAGCTCTTGCTCTCGTCCCCTTGCAGACTGCGAGTCGTCCTCGTCGGAGGGGGTGTGGGAGTCAGAGTGAGCCGCAGCCTGTCCTCCTCTCTGCCGCTCTTCCTCTTCCTCCTGATGCGCTTTTCCTCCTGTGGTGGCTTCCTCTTCCTTGATTCCTCTCCCTGCATTCCCATTGACTTTTCCGGGATCCACTGACTGTCCTATTAACTTGTTTTCTTTTCCTTACTAACAATGTTTTCTCATTTTTTGACAATGTGAAATTGTGTGTCTGTTTTGTATTTAAGCTTTTATATACAATCCTGTAAATATTTTGTTTGTTTCATTTTAAATGTATATTGTTGTCAAGAAAGACTAGAAAACAATTCAGATGGAAAATAACTAGATTCTTCCTAATGCTGTAGAAAATGCATAACAAACTTAAACTCAAGACCTTTCATCCTAGAATTATGATGCTGCTAGTGCAGGAGGCTAACGAGTGTAGTTTGATTTGAGTTTCCTTTGTTCACGTTTCTCTTCTGTGATGTTTGATTGACGTCTGTGTAGATCCACATGAGTTTTAACACTTAGTAGCTTTTGGGGCTGGTGGGTTTCACCCCCTGCTGCCTCCCCAGAACTCGACACCGTAGCACCTGAGCGAACTCAATTTGAGCAGTGCATTGGCCACAAGCAGCTGCATCAAACGAGGCCACCTATTGATAGACAAAAAATAGAAGAAATGTAGGGTGTTGTTTTTGTAGGTTTTCGTCAATGATTTTTGGAACACTGAAGTATCTGGGACCTTGAAGCTTAGTTGGCATGTAGCCTGAGTAGACCCATAGTACTTAGTATCCCCAAACACACACTGTTTTTGTGGGATAACTGTAACCCAATGAAATTTGATACCCAGATCTCAAGGAGCCTTTATCAAAGATTCCCCTCTAATGCACAGATGGCACAAATTCTGATCTAAAGTGACGCTCTATAGAGCCTCACTCATTGGGCCTCTTGTGTTAAGCGCTTTGTGACATGCCTTTTGTAATAATGCGCTATATAAATCAAATTGAATTGAGTTGAATTGAATCTATACATTGTGACAAGCTCTCAGTCAACCATGTGTAGAACCACCTTTTGGGTAAAACACAAATCAGCACAAAATTCAGCTGATTGTTTCTGGAAGACTGACACCACTAAAGCAGCTGAGCTCTCACTGAGCATGTGCATTCAGGAGCGCACAGTAGCCTTTTTGGTCCCGAGTGTCAGAAACCGTTAGCGGAAAATAACCAGTGCACCCCAGAAAAGAACATTTTACTGGTAGATATAGGTCCCAATGACCTGTAACCAGGAAGCGTTCAGCCTCCCTCCATGGGGGGTGTACTGTAGCACCACCTACTGGCACAACAGTGCTATCATCAGTGATTGTTGGGACACTGAAACAGTGGGTCACCACTCACTGGGCATAGAGCTGCACTGGGCTCATAATATGCTCTAAGCTAATTTGGGCCTCAGTGACCGCTCCTCCCTTGTACCGGTGTCTGCAAGGAATATAATGCTTTGGCTAACAATGTTTTGTGTTGTGTGATGTAGTGTAGTGTGGTGCACCTATTGAGTAATGCAAATTGACCAAATAGTCAGTTTTTTTATTTTTTTTTATTTAGAAGTAAGTTTCTATCTACCATTTGGCAGACACTCAACGCATGGGGGGCGATGAAACGTGATTGGCATGTAGCCCTACTGGGCTCATAGCCTGTGGGCTCTTTATATCTTCAGCCCTTCTGCCTGATTAAACAAACCCTTACATTATATTAAAGAAAATAATTCAGGATGGAAGTATCTCAGACAGTAAACATAACTACTGGAATTCCAAATTACAACAAAATGTTTACAAATGTTCAAAAGCACTTTCTGCAATGCCTAGAAAGCATTGTGGATGGGCGTCATAATCTTTATTTTGCTTTGCCTTGAGCTCTTTACCATTTTGGTTCTAATTTTTGTTGTCAGGAGCTTTGTTTTGTATAGCATGACATGAGTTTTGTGCTTGTTTTTGAGTTCTAACATTCCTGAACTTCCTGTGGCTTTATATACTAAGTCTATGACTTGAAAGGCCTGCAGGGCTTTTTAAAGGCTATCTGAACAGCTTTAAAAAATAATGTAAGTGTGCCTTTTCCTGGGAAGAAAACCAAACAAAAACTTTCATTGTGGCCCGGACATGTTTTACTTTTGGAGGAATGTTTGTGAATAAGAGAAGGCCCTCTGGAGTGCTCATGAAATCCATTGTTGTCCTTAGATGTGATAGCACGTTTCTCTGCAAAAAAAAAAAGACAAGAAGAATCTGGCCCTTTTGTGAGCCATAAGTGCATCCTAATCAGTTATTTTAATCTGCAGACAGACACTCCCAGTCGTTCCCATCCACACAGACACAGGCCTCCAGAGACCCAATGTGTATCTGTCCCGCTGTTTAGGTTTTTAAGAATGTGTTGTTTTCTCTCTGTCTCTCTATTTCTCTCTCTCTCTCTCTTTCGCTCTCTCTCTCTCCAAATGATTCTACAACTCACTTATTCTCTGTTCTTGTTGCTTGTATTAAGTTTCTGTTCTCCAGTTACTTGTGTTGTTTCTCTTCCATGATATCTTGTGGATGAGTGAGTGTGTGTGTGTGTATGTGGATGTGTGTGTGTGTGTGGACGCATACTGAGAAGCCTTTAGCTTTGTGAATCACTGGTTGTTATTTTGTTTCTAATGGATGGCAAGTTTCACAAGTGAAAAGGGGATGGGGTGTTGTTCATTATTTGAGTTGTTTCGCTTACAGTAAGTCAACGCTCTCAGATCTTAGTACAGAGTAAAAAATTACTATATAAATAAATAAATAAATACACACAAACTCTGGTAAAAGTTTTGACTTCTCACTCTCTTTCTCTCCCTCGCGCTCTCCCCCTCTCTGATCGCTCACATCTTCCCGCTCGCCCCTTGCCTCCCCCGCTGACTTCACATAATTGACTTCACAGAGCGGAGATCAGGCCCAGATTCCCTGCGTCTCTCTCAATCTCTCCCGACGTCCTGGCGCGCTGCGCCGCTGCAGAGCTGGAGATCACAGGCACAGCCTCACAGCCTCTGTGTAACCAGATTTTTTCAGGGATGCGCTTCTCTCCCTCCACTCTGCTTCTCCTCCTCTTCTTCTGCCTCTCTCTCTCTCTCTCTCTCTCTCTCTCTCTCTGCTTCTCTTGCTATTCCTCTGTGACAGCCCCTTGAAGTGCTAAATGAAGAGCTGGAGAAAGAGAGAGGCACACAGAGAGAGAGAAAGAGAGAGAGAGAGGCGAGGGGTGGGGTCGGGGAGCCGAGAGATGCAAGATGTCTTAATTAAGAGCGATTCACTCGGTCTGGAGTGCAGCGCTATCACTGGGATAGAGTTCTCATTGCCCTCGTCGACAAAATGAATATTGAAAATCCAAAGGAATCCCTGTTGAGCTTTTTACATAATACATCCATGCGCAAAGACTGATGCAGTCTTTTCTTATTTAAAGATCTTCACCCAAGATGACCACAGTTGACTGTAGTATTGATTTATTTTATTCCAATCATTAGCTCATTAGCACACTTGCCCCCATTCAGTCAGGTTGTGTTTTATGCTACTATGTGTACTTATAATATAGTTCGTCGTACTCATAATATGTTTCGTCTGTGATGGCTCAGGAGTCCCATTGCAAGCACCTCTGGAGGAGATTAGCGAACAGGAGGAGTCCTTGGCGCCTGCGCCTACCCAGGAGGAGTCTGGTGGTGATTCTGCTCTCGCTCGGGAAGATTCCGGGTCCCCTCCTCTCCAGGCCTCCAGCGTTCTGGGTGACATCCAGGGGGAAGACGGCAGCCTCAACTTGTCCGCTGACATCTCTATGGACTCAGGCCGAGACGAGGCCTCATCGCCCTCACAAGACGCAGACATGCTGAGCCTCTCGGCATGTGAGGACACGGGGGAAGATCAGGCGTGTGACCTGTCCGCGCATGGCAAGTACGAACCCTCGCTCATGAACAAACACACACACCCTAAACACACTAAAGTTATGTCTGTATCACAAGACATTCCATGACAGCACTCAGTGTTTAAAGTTTGTTTTCGTTTGCCTTTGGGGTTCCTCCTCCCAAGTCTTTTTTTGTGTGTGTGTTCTGCTTCCGACAGACTAGCTGGTGTCTTGGCGTGCAGCGAAGAGTATGCCAGTCACACACTAAGCACCGAGGCACAGGCTTGTCCCGAGGGGGAGAACCACGGTACAGTTGTCATTTTTTTGTTAGAATTGACCTAGTTAAAATAATAATGGAATAATTAGTAAAGAGCGCCACCCAACTTCTAGATTTGATTGAGTCAAGTTGTGTTGCAGTAGATATGTGAATTTCACATGTTCATTTTACAGGACTATTAACAAAAACTCAAGAAACTGTTCCTTCAAATTTTGAAAGTTTTAATAGGCAAGGCAAGTTTTATTTTATAAAGCACATTTCATAGGAAGAACTGAACAGTGAAGGCCATTTGAGGCTAAGCAACAAAGTTTTCTGGCAGACATAGTATGAGAGACGATTATAAGAATTTTTATAAAAGTTTGATGAAGTCTGAATGCATGAAACTAAAATATATCTTTGACAGATCCATTCACAAAGTTGAAGGCTGTCGACTCATTGCACAGTTGCTCTGATAGCACTCTATCTATGTGCAGGGTGCAAAAATGTAATTCACTGAGGAGTGGTAACCACTGAGTAATAATTAGTCAAACTATGTTTTAAGGATACTATGTCACTTTGCATAAATACAGCTGCTAAATACTAAAAACTAAAAACATTATGAAATACTTTAAATGTAGAATGTAATAAGGTAAAATTGGAAGGGGATATTCCTGTGTATACGCAATCAGAATGTAGTCTTGGCCATAAAAATGTCTCTTACTCTAGTATGAGATTAGAAAGGTAGTATATGCTTCATAGTATGCCGTACAAAGGATTGAAACAGCTGACAGTCTCTTCTGCATGCGTCTGCAGAGAGTAGTGTGGATCCAGCCATGGAGAGCTGTGAGCAGGCTGGCTCATCAGCTCAGGAAGCCACAGTGCCTGAGGAGATTCCTGGAGGCATCCCAGACCCCAGCAGTTTACCTGAGACCGCCGCATCTCTGCAGCCCCCAGCCAACACGATGGAGCCCCAGATGGAAAAGGAGCTCACGTCAGAGCAGGGTGAAGCGATGAGTCACACGTCCTCCCCCGAGGCTGCTGGGGTCTCCTCCACACCCGATCTCCGGCCAACGCCAACACCACAGCCATCACCAGCATCGTCTATAGGACTGAGGAGAGACATGGCCACATCTACTGAGGAACTCAACAGCTTGGAGGCTGGGTCTCCTGTCGCTGACCCCCCCACGCTCATCCCTGACTCCCCCCCACCCTCAGCCCCAGCTCCAGCCCCAGTGCCAACCACAGCCAAGGGATGCTCGGGGTTTGCCAACGAGGCCAAGTCCAAACCAAAGCCTTCCAACGAGGTGACCCGGGACTACATCCCCAAGGTGGGCATGACCACCTACACCATAGTGCCTCAGAAGTCTCTGGAGAAGCTGCGCTACTTTGAGGTGGAGCTGACGCTGGAGGCCCCGCACGTGGCCACCGCGCCCGAGGTTGTTGCCGCGGGCCTCTCGGCGACCCCAGACAGCACTGAGAAGACTAACGGTGAGTCGGCGACCGCGGCGCTGCCTGCTGGTCCTCCTCCAGGTGCTCCTGGAACTGACACACCACTCAGGAATAGGACAGAGCCGGACGACTCATCTGCCACTCCTCCTTCCCCGCAGACATCGATTTCAGTGTCGCTCCCACGCAGGGAGTCTTCAGCGCGACCCGAGGAGCCTGAGCAGGCTGTTCCAACAACAGGGGCCGAGCTGGCAGAGGAGGTCAAGGAGAAGAAAGTTCCACCCGCAACTAAGCCCAAACCTGCCTCTTTCCGCTTGCCACAGCACAAAAGAACACCTGGGTATTATGTAACCTCGGCAGCGGTGAAGTGCGCCAATAGCAACAGGGAGGCTGCTGCTTCTGCAGGGGGCTTGCGCAGAGGGTCTGGCCCTCAGGCTGAAGGCAGGGCCGCAGAGGAGCGAGTGGAGGAGGTGGTGGGAGAGGAGGAGGAGGAGGTGGAAGAGGAGGATGCTAAGTTCCCTCCGCCACCATCGGAGCCTCCTGTCGAGGAGGAGCAGACAGGGATCCTAGATGTAACCGCAGCAGAGCCAGACATCAGCTCAGGCCCCAGCTCCAGTCACAGTCCGAGCCCCAGCCCCAGCCCCAGCCCAAGCCCCAGCAAAGGACCCCCTGACACCTGCCTGATGAGGCAAAGTAGCCTGCCCAATAAGCCGCCTTCCCCCGGTCTCAGCCTGGAAAAGCTGCGCTGCTTTGCGGCACCCAAGCCCTACTCCCCGTCTTCACCCTCGCGCTTTGCCCAGGCCGTGTCCTCGGCTGTCAAGAAGTCCCAGTCCCACAGCCACGGGCCTGCGAAGCAGACAATCCTTAAAGCGCCCCTCTTCCCAGTCACTGACCGCAGCCCAATAAAAGAGCTGACAGAGCCCTCTAAGAATGTGGTAGGTTGCTTTCACACAGACATGCACATAACATAAATCAGTATTCATACAGCAGTAGTATGTGTATAGAAGTTTTAGAAACAACTCCCACCCCCCACCCAATCAACCGACCCTTTACACCAACTCAACCACATCCTGATCCGCAAAAACAAATAACCTAGTCTCTGCATGACTTGCATTTTTTTTCTTTTAAAAATACAACCATAAAAAAAAATATTTTGATCAGTCTTTGCTTTATTTTACATTAAGAACAAAAAGTAGTGAAGTGTTATGGTGCCATTTAATGTGGGCTTCAGATCTCCTAAATTCTATACTTGGACTAGATGTTGGCCTAGTCGCATCCATAGTCCAAATATCATAAAAGTTCATTTTTGTGTGGCTCAAAACCGCAGGTTACTGTGCTGGACCACTGAATTTGGATAAGCCTATGCATCACTCTCAGACGCAAATGTATAATTAGTAAGCATGATAACATTATAATAATAATAACATTTATTTAATGTCACAAACCCTTATTAAAAAGAGAAGGGAAAAACTCATGCTACATTGAAGAGCTCACCAGGTGACATAAACAGTGCTGTCGCAGCCATCTGTACCAATGTACACAGTATAGGGTGACCTCCCCAGAGACCTACATACATTCAGAATACATTCATAATCACAAGCCTATTGTTGAGCTCAGGTATTGTATGCAGTGTGTGGCTAGCCATTAGGCTCTGTCAGACAATCACGGCTATAGGTTTCACCTTATAAAAGTTCCTGTCTTGTGGGTTGCGAAAGTGCACCGAGGGGCTCGGGTCATGGTCGCCCTCGCAAAGCCAGAGGGACCACTTTATGTCTCTGTGTTTGTATGGAATGCACGCGTGACTTGCTTGCTTTTCTTCTGCACCAGGCCTTCTGTGTCTGTGTGTGCCAGCCAGGCCTGGTGCACTGAACCTAACACTGTGGCTATTCAAACACAGATGTGTGTGTGTGTGTGTGCCCTGTGCATTACAGTATCTCCTTTCTGTAATCTGTCCTGTAATGAAAGGCACCACCAAGCAAGCTTTTTTACAAATGTGTGTGTGTGTGTGTGTGTGTGTGTGTGTGTGTGTGGGGTATACAAAGGTGACAGACAATGGGGAGAAAGAGGACAAATATCCAGGTGCACTAGGAGCCGAAGAGGCCCTAACCTGCTCTGCGGCGGGAGACGTAGTAGTACCCACAGATGGCCAGAGCGAAGTGTCGACCGCAGAGGACCACATCCACGGGAACGGAGCGCCCGACGCACTTTCAGTGAGTGGCAAAGTCAGCAGCGTCAGCCATTTAATGCATGATTCATAGGCATCCTACTGGCACATGAAAGAACAATGGCAAGGAGGCATAAACAACCTTGCCATCTCTTATTCCTTTTCAGGGGTCTGGAGTTCCTCCCTCAATGACGCTGCTGCAGAGTTCAGGGGAGCTGCAGGCGGAACAGGAGGAGTAGCGGGGGGTTGGGGTTGGGATGGTGACAGGAGGAGGGATGGTAGGAGTGGTTGGGATGAGGGGTGGTTACTGCACAGGTTGTCCCACACCCCGGCTTCATCCCTCTTGAGGGGCTCCTGACGTTGAGATTTGCTTTCTCTTCATTTTGGACAAGTTTGTTTTACTTTTGAATTTATGATTTCTCTGTAATTGTGCAACAAGTTTGTGCAGATGTAAGATTGGAAACGAGACAACTTGAGGATTCCCATGAATATTGAATTATTCAAGTGTAAACATTGCAATTTTTTTTCTATTTTATTTAGATATTATTTGTCTTAAATTATTAGTCATAGAAATAAGATGTAATTATATACCAACGTGAAATGGTACTTAATAAAATATGTTAATTTTTACTTGTCAGGAACTAAGCTGTGCCCTGAAGACACTGGTATAATCTATATTGCTCGGGATTTGAAACTGCTGTAAGATCTTAAATTGACGTTCTTCTGTATATTAAATCATATGAAAACGTGTATTGCATTGTGCTCTTCTCTGTTTGGCATCCGATTCATTACAACCAGCCATAATTCATGTCACTCATAATGACATATCAAATGTAGGGATGTGGATTGTCACCTGTGCCATTAGGTATCCAAATGTTAGTATGGAATTTTTAGTTTTGAAACTTTGCCCTTCTGATGTGCCCTTTACAAGAACACTAACCCTTTTAGAAAAAATAAACAAAATCTGACCGTGTAAATCTTCTTAGAGTTAATACATATTGATTCTTTGGGCAGTACAGCCTTGAACACCTCGCCTATTGTTCCTGTTTAAAATACAGTGAGCTCGGTAGCACTAATAGTGAATCGTTAATTATGAATTGCACTGGATTCTGTACTAAAAGCTAGTCCCGCTCTCAACCGTTTAGTTTAGTCTGTTGGAGTAACAGCGTAAAGTTTGCGTGACGTAGCACGAGAGCATGGGCACGAGTACCTTTCACCGGCTGCGCGTGCGACGGCAGTATAGACAGTGAAGGACCGGGCAGCGATGAAGACGCGGGAGGAGGGAGCACTACCCAACTTCTCTAAGAAACAGGTACTGCTGGGCAGAGTTTGTTAGCTTACATTGTCTAATGTTAGGAAAACCTGCAAAGATCTCACGCTAATAAGCATTGTTTCCATGGCAGATTATCAGTGACATTTGGATAAGAATGTAATTAGATTGTCAAATTTAGTTCAGCTGGTGTGTCAGACAACTGAACATTCGTCTTATTCCGCTGGTTATAGCAGCATTTTTTTGCCAACGATTTCCTATTAAAGTTGGTGTAGTTCAGTAGTTGGTTCGTGGCACCGTTGCAGTTTTGTTTTCCTTGCTCAACCCGCATTTGCGCAAAATTTTCTGGGCAGGCTAGTTGGATAGTAGACGCTGATATGATCATGACTGAACACTTTGAACCTTTGAGTGATAAGGTTATGTTTGACACTGAACTTACTCGTCGATCAGATAGTTACGTAAAAATTGCGTATTTTATAGTAGTATACAGCTGCATGATCGAAATGTATAGCCTTTACCCTTCACTTCTGATCTACTTATATTGTTGTCATATTTTTCTATTCATAAACACTAAACTCTGCCGATACAAATGTAAATGCCCTGATACAGTATTCCGTTTATGATACCATGGTTAGGGCACACACACACACTCAGACACAAATACTGCAGTCTACATTCCTTGCGACTGCCATCTGTTGTCAAATGGGAGAACGGCAAATATGAAATCCGACGTGTCAGTAGGCGACTTTAGTGGTAGGCAACTGGTCAGAGTATCACATTGGGCAGCACACACTAAGTTGACATTTGTTGGACGTTTTAGATTTGTTATCACATCGAGATAAAATCATACAAATCAAGCCACATCACTCTTGAATAGAAACGGACTTTTGATAAACAAAAGAAAGACATGAAACATTTGCATTTAATGTGTATATTTGATGAGTGTTTCAGATTATCATGTGTACAACTGATGAACTTGGGTTAAGAACAATATGCAGCCAAATTTTAGTAGGCCTAGTATTGTCACATCAAATATCCTTAAAAAGAACCCTGTTAACACTCGGTGGCCTTAAAAGACTGACATTGGTATCGGCTATATCTAACACTGAACAATACTCAGAATGCTTTCTTTTCTAGTAAAACTTTCAGAGAATCTGCCATTGCATTTATGTCTCATTGCTTACTGGAAATACTGTGACATTACCTGGTTAACATACTGTAGGTGTCGTTGGGCAGGAACCACTTAATGGCTGCACCTTGGTTGGAACTTGATTAGATGCAAACTGATGTCACTTTTTACAATGGCAAATTTATGAGTAAAACAAAGAGAAAAAAGTGCTTTTATTACATTTATGTGGTTGATGCTAAGCTCAGTTTATAAGGACAACATTTGTTACTTGCCCATGATCCCTTTAAATGCTGATAGCTAAATAACCTTAGTTATTTAGTGAGATTGCTGTAGATTGCCAGATAAGCAAGTGTCATTACCATTAGTTAGCAGTAGTGTAGCAATTCACAATTTTGATATTTGTGAATAAGTTGGGCATGTTACAAGTTGAACGTATGTGTCTCTGAGAGTGTGTGTGTGAGAGAGAGAGTGTGTGTGTGCCTGTGTGAAAGTGCTTCAGCCTGAGTATATTTAGCACTGATAAGGAGGCCTCGAAATTATTCCCATTTAGCTGCAACAATACAGATGGAGTCCTATTCACTCTCCCAACTAACATGCATACTCCTGGAGGGCTATTCTTCACAGACTTTGCTCTCTTTGTCCACTGCGTTCTCCAAGTATTTAGTGTTGGACACTGTGTGTGTGTGTGTGTGTGTGTGTGTATGTGTGTGTGTGTGTGTGTGTGTGTTGGCTGCATGAGTTCCATGTTAATGCTACATTAAGACCATTGGCTAGACTGAAAGGCAGGTATTGTGGTGCAGGGCACTAGTGTGTGTCCAAGTGTTTCGGGAGCCTGCTAGGCTGTATATGTACTTGTGTATTGTCGTTGTCTTTTTTCATGACTCGAGTTTGCATGGTGAAATAGTGGAGCTGTGTGATTGCCACCTCTCAACCTGTTCTTCGTCGGAACCAGTAATTTAGCGAACAGGTTTTCACAGCTGTTGACAGCCTCATATGACAGCGCATTGGTTGGAAGAGGAAGAAATTAAATACAAATATGAACTTGGGAATACACTCCTTACAAATAAGTCATATTTTTTGTGTGGACCTACTAAATAAGTAAAAAAAGAGTAAATCTGCCGTCTTTTGAATGGAGGCATAAAGTACCTTCATCATATCAACATTATTTACATTTTACTGATGTCTGTAGCCTAAATCTGCGACCATTGAAGTTAGTTGTCTGCAAGGGATTATTTAACTGATGGAAAACCTTACAAATCATTTGTAAATATACAAGCATTGAATAAGGCCCATGTAATTAAGGTTTGCGATTAAATTTCTGATAGTGTTCTCATTCTCAATACTTTTTTTCTTTGAAGATTTTTGAAAAAATACATAGAGCAGAACACTTGTCATGCATTGCGCAGATTATGCAGAGTGTATAACGTTGTAGCTGCCCAGCGTTTACGCTTAACATTATTAATAGGAACTGTTGTGTAAAAAGTAGCCGAAAGAATCCTACAGGTTAAGCCTCTATTTGGTGAAGGTTGTCTTAACAGTTAATTCCAAGTTTGACCAGTAATTAAATAAGAGCAGCAATCCAGGGCCAAGGTTTCTGCAGGTTCATTTAACACATAATCTTTCCACCAAACTACAGGAATCCAAATTGTAATTATTAGAATAAATCCCTCAAGCTGCCTTCAGCTTTAGCTTGATAATCTTTGCTGTTCACGTTTTCAGGCCCTAATATTATTGCACGGCATTCAGAAATAACCTCACATACAGCTTCCCCAACCCCACCAAACCCCAGTCATCTTTGGCTAGACCAAAAAACCTACAATATACATGACCACCGGAGTGGTGGGTGTGTTTGCTTTCTGCCCTGTAAGGAGATAAGCGCTATGGGCTTGGAAATGCCTAATATGTGTTGAAATATTGCAGAACCTCTGAAACAACTTGAGTTTGAGGCACTTGTGCAATTAAATAAAAAAGTAAAATCAAAAGTTTTCTTGAGAACAAGGTTTTGGTTAACTTTCTCAAAACACAGAGACCCTAAAGAGTCCCTCGCTGGGAACGAGACATCGCATTGATTTATTCTTCTCTTTTTTGGCTTAACGTTATCAGATAATGTTTGTAATAACACCATTGTGTATTTGCCAGAATAGGTCTAATCTCCTAAACGCTGGCTGTGTGGGAGGGACTCGGATTGAGGAGTTGATTGTGTTCCCATGATAAGATGATTTAATTATGCACAGACTCTGCCCGTTTTTTCCATTCACTCGCAACCTCTTCCATACAACAAGCACTGATTCTCAGATATTAGTCCTGACGAGCCCACCTTGGGACTCCACGGCAGTATTTATGACTCTTTTTTATGTGCTGTTTTGTTTTGTTTTGTGTTAGTTGTTTTTTGTTGGCTTATTAAAAGACAAAATCCCTGCACATAACTATGTGTCCCATTTACTGGTATTGTGCTGCATTCATAAATGTGTTTGTCGGTCAGATGGTCGACTCTCTTTTTCTCCCTTTTTTTAAGTTGTTGTGTTCCTTGAGTATTTCGGTTGAAGAAAGGAAGCTTCCAAGTTACATAAAACTGTTTTGTCACATGGTTTTGTCTATTGTTAATCCATCAGCATGAGGTGTTTTGGCCGTTCAGTCATGCACAAAATGGCTCATACAATATAACCCCCACCTCCCAAATACACACACACACACGCACAGACACACGCACACACACACATCAGTGCTGTCTTGGTCAACAGCATCTCTACCACGATGGAAAGCATAAAAAAAATTGGCAGCATGCTTATTTGAGAAAAAAAAAAAAGAAAAATGATTTGACGACCCTCTCTTACTTATACCCCCCTTCTTTCTTTTTTTCTTTTTTGTTATTTTCCTCCTCAATTGACCTCCAATATTTCTCTTTTTAAAGTCAGTTAGGCCTGCCGGGGCTCAGCCAAGCCTGGCCACTCTGTGCTGTGGCACCAGCAGCAGAGGCGGCCGCCGGTTCAGCTCCGAAAAGGCCGGGATCGTGAGGTGGCAGCCCATGTGCGCTGTGTTTCTAATGTGCAATTATGTCTCTAGGTGACGGTCTAAGAATAACCGCTTCGGGCGCGATCCACAAGCGCAGGGCTTGCTGCGCGCGGCTGAAAATAGCCAGGGAGTGTGTCTGCTGTGGGGATCCGTCATCGATGTGATAATTACAGTGGGATGATGATGAGGATGATGATGAGGATGGCTAAACCAAAGGGCCGCAGCGCATGCTGCTGTTTAGGGTGGAACATCTCGATGGTTCCATGACAGTGAGCCCAAGCCCCCCCTCCTTCACCCACTACCATCCCCACCACCACCCCCACCCCGCTCCCTGTCCCAGCACCCTCATCCAGCTCCCTTGTTTTTTCCTCTGCTATTCAGAAGCTTCTAAGTCGGGCCTGTTTGGGTGACTTGGTCAGACGTTAGCTTGTGTGCTAAGCTAACCCCTGTCTGGGTCATCTAAAAAATCGATGCGTGCGAGCTTATTAAACTTTGATGATGTGGTGAGGAGTCTCCCGAGAGAGACGGGGGTCTGTTTTCGCTGAGCCGTCCTGAGCTGGCGAGCCTCTCCGCAGAGTCGTGGGTGATTGGCGTGTGCGCGGAAAGGCAGGCCGGCGGCTGGGCTGCTGGGCGGGCGGATGGGCGCCTAACCCAGGAGTCACCCCACTGTTGTGAAACTCTAGTTGGGCCGCTCTCCAGCCCGTTCTCCTCTCAGCTGTCTGTCTTGCGCCATCCGACTCCTGACGATGGGGCTCATTCCTCAGCTGTTCCACGGGCAAGAACCAACTTATCCGAACTCTGCTCACACTGGCCGGGTCTGCAGTCTGCTGATTGAGAACCAATGAAGAGAACCCATAGAGGGTGAGAGAAATACAGCAAGGAGAGAGAGAAAGAAGGAGAAAGAGAGAAAGAAGGAGAAAGAGAGGGAAAGAGAGAGAGCTGCTGAGCAAATGGAGTGGCAACATGCCCTCTCTGGGAGCAAGTCCCAACCTGGCTCTGTAGCAGGCAGACCTTGCACATATGTGTGCAAGAAATGGAAGCTTTCGCC
>JAGFZM010001015.1:0-14432 GCA_017657215.1 Limnothrissa miodon | reverse complement strand
TCTCCCACAGTAAAGACTGCACTGCTTGATCTTTTCTGTTGGAGTTAATCTATAAACATAAACATAATCTATTTTAAATAAAAAACACGCTCACTCAGACTCAGCCCTCGCTGCCGAGCTGCAGACAATTGGCCTCAGACGAAGTTGATTGATTAATTAATTGAATGATTGATTGATTGATTGATTGATTGATCCATTTGGAGGCCCAGAGACAGTTCTCTCATACGAATGCTATGTGTTTAATTTAATACTGAAGCTACTCAGTCACATTGGTTTGATGATGATGATGACGATGATGATGATGCTGATTGGCCATGACTGTGACTGCTTAGACAAGGAAACATGCAGGCGTTTGCACCCATCACTCTTAATAAGCACAACTTGAGCTCAAGGCCACACACACACACACACACACACACACACATTGGGGTGTTTTGCACATTGCCCCTCCAACCCACCTTAGGAATTCCACTCTTCTGGCATCTCTTGTGCAGAGAAAGAAAAATCTGTCTACTTTTGTCTTTGTCTCACTATCTTTGTCTTTCCGTCTGTCTCTCCATCTGTCATTCTTTTTATTTCTCTCTCACACACACACACACACACACACACACACTCCTCCCACACATGTATGTCCTCATGTTCAAGAGTCTCTGTTAGCGATATGTTAGTGTACACTCACACACACACACACACACAAACACACACACTCCTTTGTCACGAGTGCCTGCATGGGTAAAGTTTCTGAATGTGTGTGTTCTCGCAGATGGATGTATGTGTGTTTGGTTACTTTTATAGAGGGCTGTGTTTCTCTGCGTGTCTGTGTGTGTTTCAAGACCCATTTGGGTATTGTGTTTGTATGTTTGTTTGTTTGTTTGTTTGTTTGTTTTGTTTTCTCCATCTCTCTTAAGTGAGCCCTTAACCTCACGTGAAGCGTTGTCTGGACCAGGCCGAGGTCTAGGACTCTGAACAGAACGCTACTGGGACGATTTGCCCCCGTGAGAGAAATTAGTTTGATTGGATGAAAAGTGATCAATTTTTACTTAAAAGTTTTTCATTGATGTGGATAGTAGTGTGCATTGTGGAAACCTGTTGGTTTTGTTTAATGTTTTTTTTTTTTGTTTTGTTTTTGTTTTTTTTTCCTTGGCATCTTTTTGTTTGTTATTTGTAGTATTGGCTTAAGACGTCTAAACAAAAAACATAATTATGTATTCAAAATGGATTTTCTGTGCTCCTTTCTACCAAAAATATTTGAACAGCATTTATTAGACCTTAATCTACCAGTTCCCCCGCCCCGTAAAAACGACACAGTCTGTGAAGACAACCGATAATCATCGTGGCCGCAGCCATTTAGACAGAAGCAATGTAACACACAACACACGTCCCCACAGTGATTCTGCCATTTTAGACCCCACAAGCAATGGCAGGCAAGGATCTGTGTATCCTAATGGAGGTCTACAATGGGAAACAACCTCTTTGGAGTCACTTACACACACACACACACACACATACACCTACACACCTACCCATCTGGCATCCATCTGATTTTTAGTTTTTATTATTTTTATTATTATTATTATTATTATTTTTATTGTGTTGCTTTTGCCCGGCCACTCCTCCCTCTCGCTAGCTCCAGCCCCCCACCCATCTCTGCCCCACACCTGCCGTGGGGTGGGCATTGAGTGGGCACAGTGCCCCCTGCTGGCCGAGTACCCACCAGGCATGTTTTTGGACTTGCCCTCAGAGCTGAGGCCGTACACAGCCGTAGTGTCAAAACCAACTTGTTAATATGTGAATTCTTGTATAAATGGGTATATTGTACTATATTGTAAAACAATAATGGAATAAAGAAACATTAAAAAATCACTTTTGGTCCCTGTGTGTGTGTGTGTGTGTGTGTGTGACTACAGTTAATAACTTCAGGCAAGTTGGTTAGCCTGAATAAGATAAATTACTTTTGTCCTTGTGTGTGTGTTACTCCATTCCGTAACGTCAGGCCAGTGGTTGAGCAAGGATGAGATATTCCTGTGGTTCATCCTGAAAGCCTTCTTGCAGATTATCGTTTTCCTGACCTTAATAACTTAAGAGTCACCTGACGCAGGGCATATTTATTCACCTGTTCAATGTCAGTACTGCTTCAAGTTTAGCCTGTTCTCTTGTTTGCTTGATTTGTTTACTGTTTTTGTTTGTTTAGTGTGTGTGTCCTGGCCGTTAAACCTGTTGTGGGAATTTAGCTGGCTTTATTTATCACCCGTGCGTTAGCATAAATTAGCCACATTAGCAACCCAGGGGATTCAGGCAGTGACATCTGATTAGCTTAGCTTAGCGCTGTGCTCCAGTTACCACTGGGCTGCATGAAACCTTGTGGGACAGAGAGAGGAAGTATAGGCGGCCTCCTCCTCCTCCTTCCCACGCGCTCCAACACCCTCTTGCCCTCTCCTGCCTCACCTGAGGCCCTACTTCTGTGTCTTCTGCGTCACAGGCATCTGCCCCTGCCCCGCTCCTGGGGAAGCTAATCTACTCATCCAAGCAGCTTAGCCCTGATCCTTTCATATGCTGGTTAAGTGATTTAGGAGGAGAAGGCCCAGGGGAAGGTTCCAGAGGGGGCCGACCGTTGCTAACCGATTCCAGAGGTCCAGACTGAATGGGCCCGGGGGAAAGGGACAGATGATAAGACGATTTTTTTTTTGTTTTGACGAACAGCCCCTGATTTGGGTGATCTGTCCTGGTCCCTGGTTAAAACAAGAACCCATTTAAACGTTAATTATTTTAATCATTGATCGCAGAAAGTTGTCCCTGGTTTCCAGACAGAGTTCAGGAAAATGTCTCCAGATGACCAGATGTACTCACTCTGACCAGATCTACCAGTAGATGTGGCCTTACTAGTCAACGTCACTATAGCCAGATGCAGCCTTGCTAGTCAACATAACTATGGCCAGATGTAACCTTTAGATGTGGCCTTACTAGTTGAGTTGAGTAGAACTTGACACTGCTCTATTGAGATGTGTTTGATGTTATGGGGAGAGTGGTCAGCCATAGTGTAACTCATACTGTAGATCATAGGTCCTCAAACTTTACAGTATATAATTCTCATTGAGCATACACATCTCCAAGAACCTCATAATTAACACATGTGTGTCATTAGAGGCCTGTATCTGTTTCTGTTAAATACTAGATGCAACTTTGTAGCCAAGTTTCACAGATCCCCTGGTAATGCACTACGGACAGATGGGGGTCCCTGGACCTCAGATTATAGAGTACACACCCAGACCTCCATATCAGTCAAACTCATGTAGAAAGGTTGCATAATGTGTGTATCTGTGTATAATGCAGGGTCAGTCAGGGTTTGGAGTCAGAACACTGCTCCAGAATTTTGGACAGGATTTAGAATTAGAACACTGCTCTAAAATCACAGGGTTTGGAATTGGAACACTGTTCTAGAGTGTCATTGTCCATTCATCTGCAGTTGTTTGTCTTTGTGTGGTTTGGAATGAAATGCCATTCTAGAGTTTCATACCTCATTCCTCTGGAGTTATTTTGTCCTTGTATACTGTAGTTGGATGGTTTGTGCGATTGATTAGAATCCTCTGAGGAAGATCCCCTTTGCGTTCATCTCATCAGGTAAAGCCTTTCCCTGCTGCGTGTCTTAGCGTCGTGAACATCTCCTGCACCTCACCTGTCCTTAATCTGCGGCTGGGTCACATGTGCATGCCCGTTGTCCTTCGCCTCGTCCGCTTGCACCTGCACACGCACATTTCTGTCCCGTTCCGTCCCCTCCCTCTCTCCCTATTCGTCTTCTGCTTAAGCTGTCCCTAACGGCTTAATTGCTTTGTCTTCTTTACTTGCCTGGTGTTTCAGTTTCATTATCTCCATTACACATAATGGTCGGCACTGTGGTCAAATTTTTGACAGTGTTCGATGATAAAATACCATATCATTAAATACTATATCTCTCTGGTTACTCATTTAGTACTAAGACCTGATCTGTTACAGTGATGACCAGTCAAAAGTACAAATATACAGAAAAAAAGGACGGTTCATAAGTGAAATGCTAATATGAATAACTAATTTTAAGCAGACTGTAATATCATGGTGGGTGCCATGTTTGATTTTTGTTTGCTCCTGGGCCTCTTATAGCCGGCCTATCCTGGGTTTAGCCTAGACTACTGTCCCCCTCTGCCTATCCTGAGTTTAGCCTAGACTACTGTCCTCCTCTGCCTATCCTGGGTTTAGCCTAGACTACTGGCCCTCGGCCTATCCTGGGTTTAATCTAGACTACTGGCCCAGGACTTGTTACTGATTCTGCAGTCCTGTTCCGTAGGTTTGGACACCTGTGACCCTATTTTCACCTTTCAGATCAATTCTGTTTTATTTACACAGCGCCTTTATACAATTGTCATGCTTCATGGCGCTTCCCAGCAAAGAACACTCTTAACACTGTGTCCTAACAGCAAGCGACTGTGCGACTATCATCTTTTATGTTCACATTTAACCCCTAGATGTGTGAAATGTTACATCATGTCTACACAACTTGAGTGACTAAAATAGAATCGGACCAAGCGATGAAAAGACTTAAAGTTCTGTAGCATCATGTTCTGTCGCGTTCAGTTTGGACAATCCAACTGAAAAATACAGTGTTGATACAGTTGTCATACAAATTCGGTTGCGTCGTTTGCAGTTAAGACACTGTGTAAAGAGTTCCTTCAGGTGCAAGTGAGGTGTACCTGTCTTTAATGGCGAATCGGCCTGTGGACAAAAAAGCAGACTCCGGAGGGTTTTTCATCCTGGTTTTATATAACACTCACAGGAAACTACACTGAAGTCCCAACCCAAAACACTGGCTGTAGTCTCAATACCCTCCTCATCATTTACAGGAAGACTTACTGGGCAAAGTTACAAAGACGCAAAACCAAAAATGTCACACAGAAGAAAAAAAAATAGTAATATAACTGAAAATATTTAATTTATCAACATAAAAACCTTCACTACGCGCTCTTATTGGTGGTTCTCACTGCTTTTAAACTGATAGAACTTTTACACTGACTGCCAACAACCCAAAGGAAAAAAAGAGGAAAAAAAAATCATTTTGTACAAAATAAAAACCACCCTCAACACATAGCCCACACCAAATGGCTAGATGTCATCTCAAGACCTCATTGGCGACCGTGGGGTTTAACCCAAGAACACACACGCTTACACTGTTACACACTTTGTTTTTTGTGTATTTTATCACTCCTTGTGATGATGGTGGGGTGTGTGAGGTGTGTGTGTGTGTGTGTGTGTGTGTGTGTGTCCTATTCACTGAGCTGATGTGGATGTCTGCTCTTCAAACTAGGCCTTTCAGATGGATCCACTTGTATGAATGATGCATGCATTGGGCCCTCAGACTTTCTTAGGCCCGGTGTACAGACCAGGGGCTCTAGTTGAGGGTTATCCCAGCAGAGAGGGCCCCATAGGGGGCCTTGGGGGGCCACACAGGACCCCCTATCCTCAGCTGCCTGGATTGAGCTGCCATTGGAGACTGAGTATATGTCTCCGTCTGACCCTCAAAAAAACGAAGAGCCACACAGTCGGAGGATGGCAATCACCCTTTGTGTGGTATTACTGATATGGAAATACAAAATGTCAAGAAGTCTACAAATGGGGCCTTGCAGTGGTGTGTCGCCTTTGGAAAATGGCTTAGAATTGTTTAAAAAGAGTTTGTGTGTGTGTGTGTGTGCTATTGGGTTAAACACCCTCTCCACCATTTAAGGACTCATCGGGTGCAGTCCAAAGATTGGTGGCTGTCTGGGAGGTGTGTGTTCTTGGCTAACACTTGTCTGACAGGGAAGGAAAAGGGAATTTTCAATATTCAAATTAATAACTTGTTTGGAATAAAATATTTCTTTTTTAAAAATAGATCTGTTTTACAAGTGATATATACATGATGGACAAATAGATCATTTCATTTTCAAAACTTGCAAATAATCACAATTTTTTTTGTTCACTTTTGACAGGACAGTGGTATGTTTGTATGTATGCATTAGTATATGTATGTGTGTGTGTGTGTGTGTGTGTGTATGTGGGGTGTCGTGTTGTTATGTTACAGAGAGGACATGTTCCTCTTCCTTAACTTCTCCTCTCCCAAAGATGGGAGGGGCCTTAGTCCCAGTGGGGGCGTGGCCAGACCGTCTCAGCTGGCGGCCGCCTCCCCTTCTCCTTCTACCTGGTTCTTTTTGCACAAGGCTTTGACCTTGGTCGTGACATCAGCAAGGGTCTCCTTCACACTCTTCTCCAGCAACCAACCTTCGCTCTCACTCTCCGGGTCCTCGGGGTTGGCCAGGGTCTCCAGTGCGGTGGTCAGATACTTCAGGCCCACCATCACAGCCGTCTTCAACAAACAAACAAACAAACAAACACACACTCAGAGAAATGTTTCTCCAGGTCGCAATAGGTACTAGTTCAGAGAGACGTTTGCTGCAGATGTTCTAAAAATATTCCTTCAGTTTTCTGAGAGTCTAACTAGGTAATGGGGTCCAACAAGAGTATCTCTGTCAGCTGGCACCTAGAAACTAGCAGAACCATCTCCCTCAGCTAGAACCAGCAGTCTACCCAGTCTTGAGATTCCATCTGTTCTTCTAAGGAAAGTGCACTGACAGACATTTACAGAAACAAGGCACTAATACATAAGACTCAGAAAACTGAAGGAATATTTTTAGAACATACAGTAGAAGAACCTAAGAGTGACATGAGTCTTGTAAACATGACAGACACAATGAACATTAATGACACTTTATGTTTATGACGGTTGTCATTGAGCGTCATTTGTTTTGTAAGCCTCGCCCCAAAAACCAAACAATACTTAATAACAACAGTCATGAACCTAAATAACTTTATAAAGTGTCATTATTTTTCATGGTGACCTCATACCCCCAAGAACTCACATATTGTTTAACTTGTAATGTACTGTTAAAATTGTTGTTGTTGTTGTTGTTGTTGTTGAAGGTGTTCTCTCTCTCCCTCTTTTTCTATTGTTCAGTTGATCTTGTGCTTCTGATCTGTGACTTACTGTTGCCCAGGGTAACAGATTAACTCCCTCACAAGGCCAATTAACCCTTCCTGGGGTGTCCAGGCATCTTAAGCACCCCCCCCACTGTGGGGAACGAGTCAGGTGCGGTCATCCACTATAGTCCTCCCAGATTAACCAGAGATCCATAAGGTCAGCGTCTCCTTGGCTTTACGAGAAATCAAGATAATGATTGGTCCAATTATGATGTCAAGAGGCATCTAATATGGTGATATTGACTGAGGGTGTCACTGCTGTTTAGCATTTTGAGGGTTCATATTAAAAGGCTTTTCAGGGTCCAGATGATTTTGATTGGGGAAACTACACACTTTTTTATTTTTAACTATGACTTCCCAATATAACACATAACTAATTATGTGTGTAAAAAAGTGTCTGTACTGAGAATTGAAGGAGGCCAAAGTACAGGAAGTGTAGTTGAAGTATGAAAGGAAAATGTTTACTTTAACCTGTTCAAAGAACTATGATTGATTTTGATAAAGGAAGCTGACTATAGCCTACAATATGAAAATATAGCTTTGTAACAGTCCATAACTATTACTTCACTTGACAAATGTTATTTCAGAAAGAACTACTATTGTCTCCCACATTGAATCGGCTCTAATGCAAATATTGTTAACTAAAATGGCGTAGGGTAAAAGTCAAAGTGGTCTCAAGTAATGCTTACAGGAAGTACAATTACTGTACCTGAAAGTGTTACTCAAGCACAGTACTAGGTATTTGTTCTAGGTTACTGTACATCTGATCCCTGCCCCACTCTCAAAGCGCACACCAGTAGAACTTGTACTGTTGTTTGTGGGATTGCCTCTAGAGGAGGTCAGGCCCAGTTGGTGTGATATTTTTATCCTACGGCCTCTCCTCAACCCCCTCGCCCCATCCGTCAACCCAGCTTATCCATTATCTGTTTATCTGCAGATGCCTATCCAAAATGGCCGCCCGTAAACCTCTCAGGTGAATCATCAGATATAAGGTTGTCATTAAGGTTGGACTGGGAGAAGTATGGATTTATGATACAACTTGCAGACTTCATTTTTATGTTAATTTGTTTATTTCACTAAAATAAAAGTTACCAGAGAGAGAAACATAGGAGAGTTAAATGACTTTTTGAATAATAAATATACCCTGAGCTTAAGGCTATAGACTGCCCACATGAATGCTCTGTAACATCAGCTGATGGTAATTCAGGTGAGTCTTCACCACGGTCTACCTGTCTACCTGAATCTCTCTCTCTCACCGCAACCTGTAATGATGACGAGAACGTGTGTAGTTTCCCCAATCAAAAAATTAATGACAACCTTTTCAGACATAGAAACAGATTATAGCAGGAGTATGGCATTATTATTGAGTATTGCATTATTATTGAGGCCATTTCTAACCATTTAGGACCTTAGTTGGCTGTCAATGGGAAATTGCTGTGCCACCAACAAACTTAGCTAACTTTAGCAACTTAGTAACTTTATTGACTTTGTTAGCTAACTTAGTTAGCAACCCTGGCTGTTTAGAAGCTCCAGGTAACTGTATAAATCAGAATGGCTGAATGACTTGAATGGCTGGTGGATTACAGACAGAAAATACTGACTTCTTTTTGAATGGCTGGTGACGCTTCTGACTTTAACCCAGAATACTGGACTGTACTTCGGGATCGGACTGAGTTGTTACTGTACAGAGAGCTTCATGGCCAGGAAATCCTCTGTAAAGCCTCCATTTTGTCAGGCACAACAGTGTGACACACACACACACACACACACACTTCTAAAGAGGAAATCAAGCCCTTGTTGGTTAAGTACACTACGAGAAGGCTTGTTCTCTGCGTCCACTTCCTAATTGAATCAGGTGCTGAGGTTAATCACTGACCTCATCAGACCAATCCCTGATTGTAAGAGTTCACACCAGTGGGGCCAGCACTGATCTTGCCGCGATGCCAACTTTAACCCTTGGCAGAACCACCCAAGCCAACTTTACCCCATGGCAGAACCACCCATGCCAACTCTTATCTCTTTTTCCCTCTTGGCAGAAAAACCCATGCCAACTCCTTCTATCTCTCTTTAGCCATTGGCAAAAATGCCAACTCTTCTTATCTCTCTTTCTCTCTTGGCAGAACCACCCATGCCAACGCCTCCTATCCTGCTTTACCCTCATGGCACAACCCGCTATTACAGCCAACTGCCCACCTGCCCTTGTATTGTTGAGTGTGAGTATTGTTGAGTTTGAGTATTGTTGAGTGTGAGTATTTTTGAGTGTGAGTATTGTTGAGAGCCCCCCAGCAACAAACCAGGGCTGGATTCACAGGGGTATAAATAAATCAGAAAATAAATCAAAACAGAATGACGGCTATACCGTACTTTAGCAATGAACTACATCAGTCACACCACAAACTGTACTTTATAGCAAAGATTCTAGAGCGCTACTGTACACTCTAGAATCTTTGCTTTATAGTGTCTTTTTTCACCTGTTTCTGTTAAACATACCCATCAAATGTTTCAATCAATCATATTTATCTTGCTTTTTACACAGGTATGTGTGTAGGCTGTATGCTTTTGTGGTGCCTCTCACCTCCGATGAACACTCCTCTTCATAGGTATGTGTGTATATGTGTAGGCTATATGTTAGCCGTTGTCTCTAGGCGTATGTGTCATCTCTCACCTCTAGACATATAACCAGGAGAAGGAACGCTCCGATGCTGTTCATCATGCCTCCGTAGTAGGAGACCAGGGCCTCCCGACAGCCACGGGTCCAGATGTTGAGTTCCTCGGTGTGGTGGTCGTAGTCGTAGTGGGCGGAGTTGTTGGTCAGGTGGTGCTGGATGCAGGGCCGCGGGGAGCCGGGGTTACAGCAGCTGAAGGGGACGCTGTCCATCAGGTACTTCCCCTCCACGTTGCTCAGGACACGACTGCGATTGGGCATGGAGGACACAAAACATATAAATAATTTATAATAGTTTGTGTCCTAATAGAACAAAATAAAACAACATTTTCACAACTACATGTTAAGCCACATAGTATGGTATGAGTATTGAGTACAGCATCAGTATTGAGCAATATCAAAGTGTTTAGTTTGAGGCAACTGGATTTCTTTTTGGAAAGATTGTGAAAGAAGCCCAGTTGCCAGTAAGGTAACACTCTGACTATCATGACCTGGATTAATGACAACCTTTTCAGACATAGAAACAGATTATAGCAGGAGTATGGCATTATTATTGAGTATTGCATTATTATTGAGGCCATTTCTAACCATTTAGGACCTTAGTTGGCTGTCAATGGGAAATTGCTGTGCCACCAACAAACTTAGCTAACTTTAGCAACTTAGTAACTTTATTGACTTTGTTAGCTAACTTAGTTAGCAACTATGGTTTTGGGAAACATACCCTGGCTGTTTAGAAGCTCCAGGTAACTGTATAAATCAAACTGCCAAAGTGCTGGTAAATGTTGAAGTTGAATGGCTGGTGGATTACAGACAGAAAATACTGACTTCTTTTTGAATGGCTGGTGAATTTTGCCTGTTCAATCCCTAGTGGCTGGTAGATATATAAAACAAATTTTCAAAAGTAAAATTTTACCCCTGGATGTGTGTATTCATAAGTCCATATGAATGTCAGAGAAGGTGTTTAAGTGTGTGTGTATCAGTTAATGAGTGAATTTGCGTGGGCTGGACACATCATTTGTGTGTGTGTGTGTGTGTGTGTGTGTGTTGGTGTATGTGTGTGTGTGTATGCGCCTCAAGGAAAGTGTCACATTTGGGGCATTTGGCTGCGAGCTGCTTTATCCTGAGGGCCCTGATGTCAGAGTGAGTTAGCGTTGGGCGGCTTCAGCATGCATGTGATTGGGGAGGACAGTAATCTGCGAAGGTCGTGGAAATAAAATCTTCACAGATTATCAGCTTAGCAGAACTATGCTAATGAATATGAGCCCACCCCTTTTTGCAGCCCTCCAATCAACAGCCCCTAACCCTTTCTCATCAGCCAATCATGGCCCTCAGATCATCATCCACTCTACCTTTCCCCAGGCCCACATATCTCACTTTTCTACTGAAATTCCCTTTAACTTTATTTAAACTTTCAGTCTTGTCAGCCTTGACTGCTAACTAGCGGTTGGCGGCTAATTGCTAACGTAGCAGACCGGGCGATTTACATCCCTCTTCCTAAGCGCATCTTCTCAGGGTCTTATGGGCAAAGATAATTTTTCCCCTACATGTTTACATCAGCAGATCCCATTCCAATCCTCTTAGGCCACTTTCACTACCAACAAAACACAGGGGTGAGGGGAGTCAATCGGAAACTTCAGTGTTGATAAGCGTCTTTCTTTTCACCGCACATCAAACCGAGCCTCCCGTCCCTTAAAAAGAACAGGAAACTAGTGTTTTTTTTTTTATGCAGTCATGCAGTGTTTTTGGTCCAGAATATTCCATTGTGCAGTACAATGTAGTATTTTCCCAGTATTTTTGTAGTATTTTACATGCATGCATTTTTTTGTGGCCCAATTATTGCACTGACTGCAGTAATACTGTAATAGAATGTTGTAGAAAAAAACTGCAGTTGCTGTAGTAATGTTATAGTTGCTATAGTTACTGTTGCTGTAGTAATGTTTTAGTTCCAATTAGACTCATAATAACCTTTCATGCCTGACAACAATCGTTTAGCGGTGACGCCAGCCCTAGATTAGTGCATTATGGTATGGGGAATGGGTTGAGCGATAAGCCTCCCATCTCTGGTGTAATCTCATCATTCCAGGGCCTATTATTACTAGACCATTCGGTTCAGAATAAGGTGTAAAATGTATCAAGGCAGAACACCAGCTTTTAGGGTTACTGTGTCTTTTGTAAGCACAGAATATCAGTCTACTATCAAGTAGTACTGCACAACACACATTAGCACAGCCACAAATCTAGCAGCTAACACACAGTCCAGAGTCCAGTCACCTCATCAAGGTTACACTAAAACCACATCTTCCACCATAAATAACCTATAGCCTCAGAGTCCTTCACTGTCAAATCCAGTTGTTGTTTCCAATAACATTTCAAGAATATTTTGACCAACAGGAAAGGCAAAAGAGCCATTTTATGGTACCAGTATATCAGATGTTTAAATGGACATCAAACACTGGTCTACTGGAAACACATGGTACCTGATCACACTGTCCCAAACACTTTTAGCACTGTGGACCTTCCACTGTGTATTCAGCCCATGCAGAAGCTGTCAGCATATTTGCTAAACAGCAGCAAGAATATGTTAACAGTCCTGTTTTGGAACAGATGGGGTTTAGGGGCCTTTTGGATGTGTGTGTGTGTGTGTGTGTGTGTGAGTGTGTGTGTGTGTGTGTCTCTGTGTGTGTAGGGGGTCTGGGGATGTCTATGAGGGCGTTATTTTCAGTCTTACTCACTCTTTAACCTCCTCGTTGCTAAAGTCCAGGTAGCGGTTGCTGATCCACTGAACCTCGAACCAGTCCCTGAAGTTGTTGTTGCCGCAGCAACGGAACTCAATCTGGGTCATGTCCAGCGTCCTCTTCATGAAGCAGCGTCCGGGCGTGTCTGTGTCCTTGTAGAACTTGATGCTGTTGCGGAGCCCCTCTGCCAGAGCGAAGTACAGCTGGAACTGCGTGAGGAAGCAGAACAGCGTCACCACCAGCAGGAAGACGTTGAAGCCGATGCAGCCCATCAGGTAATTCTTCAGCATGGGCTTCCACTTGCCGAACTTGGCCGGGTCCAGCGAGTCGTGGCACACCTTGCCGCCGAACGCGTTGATGCCGCAGGCCACCAGCCCCGCCAGGATCAGCAGGTTGGGCACGAAGTGGCTCTCGTTGTTGTCCATCATCTCGCTTCGCTTGCGGAGCTCGATCTTGAAGAACAGTCCCATGCTGAAGACCAGGATCCCGGCCATCACCGAGAGCCAGTAGAGAAGCCACAGGCCTTGGGCCAGCTTCACCCGCTTGGCCAGGTCAAACTTCACCGGCATCAGAGCCATCTCTGCTCACTCCTAAAGCACTTTATCCACAAGATGGAGAATAAAAAGCCTCGAGTAATTCAAAGGACCAGCGAGAGCAGTGTTTTCTGCACGTTGCTGGTAGTGTTTTTCTTTTAGTTTTAGTAGTAGTAGTTGTAGGAGTAGAACAACAAACCCGAGTGACCTTCAGTAAGCTTGTTGAGTCCAGTGGCTCAGAGGTCCGTCGGTAATCCGTTCCAGAAGGGAGCTGCGGTAGGTGCCATGCCGAGGGACGCCGTCTTCACTCCAGGGCTCGCCAGTCGAGCTTCACACACACCCATAGCTTCAGTGGGCCCAGCGACCGACCAGCCCAAACGCACACACTCACACACACACACACATGCACGTACACACACGCTCACAGTCGCGGGCCCGGTCCGAGAACAGACAATGAGCCCCGAAAAAGTGTTGAGAGAGGACGGGGGGCTGCGTTCGTCACAGCTCCTGAGAAAGGAGTTGGCCGGCGGAGGAGAGGAGCGATTCAAGCGGCAGCTTTCAGTGCGTCATCCTAAACCTGGGTTAATCGGCCTGAGCCCATTTGCTGCTGATGAGCTCAGGACACTAATCCCCTCTCTCACTGTCTAATTGGCTACTTGTTCTTCACAGTTTCCTCTCTTTCTCTCTCTGTCTTTATTTCTCTCTCTCTCTCTCACACTCACACTCACCTTTGTATCTTCTCTCTCTAGCTATCTGTTTCTTTCTATCACACATACACTTTTTTTCCTCTCCTTACTTACATGCTTCCTTTTGTGTTTTGCTTATCTCTCTCTCTCTCTCTCTCTCTCTCTATTTCTCTCTCTCTCTATCTTTATTTCTTTTCTTCTATCATTCGTTCATCAGCTCTAGTTTGTAGGACTGAACCCCCTTTTTCCTCTCCTTACTTATGCTTCCTTTTTTCTTTTGCTTCTCTCTCTCTCTCTCTCTCTTTCTTTCTCTTTCTCTCTCTCTCTTTATTTCTTTTCTTCTATCATTCGTTCATCAGCTCTAGTTTGTAGGACTGAACCCGAAGGTTGTGAGGGAAGTTTGAGGTTCAAAGGTCAAATGTCAGTGGAAGTGTCAAAGGGCTGGGGAGGTGTCACTAGAGAGTGTGTGTGTGTGTGTGTGTATGTGTGTGTTTGTGGGAGGAGGGTGTGTAAACACTTGCCCTGGCCGTCAAAGCCCTGCCTGACCTAGTTGTGAAAAGAATTTCTTGGCGCCTCCTGAAAGTAAACAACATGGCTGCTTGAGAAGTGTCTGGCCTACATGTTCAATTCAATTAAATTCAATTTTATTTATATAGCGCATTTTTACAAAAGGCATGTCACAAAGCGCTTAACACAAGAGGCCCAATGAGCAACAGGGGCAAGGAAAAACTCCCTCGCAGCGTTTTTTGTTTTTACTTGTTATGGTAGAGGAAGA
>JAGFZM010001014.1:0-22888 GCA_017657215.1 Limnothrissa miodon | reverse complement strand
TTTTTTTTTTTTTTTTTTTGTAAATTAGTAGACAACTGTTCCTTTTTTTATGCTGATCACACAATCAAGGGAGAAACAGCTTGAATATCCACAAGCTCCTGTAGTTAGCCTGATTTTGAGAACAGTTCCAACACGGTCCACACTGAATCCGACCACGATCAGTGCTAGCATGATACTCTCTGGAACAGATACACTAGTGTCATTCACTAACGGGGTCAGAAACAATAGGAGGATATAATAACATAATACATACTAAAGAGTTCAGATTCAATAGAAGGGTCACTATAATTCTGGGAGAGACTCCTGTATGATTTCACAGTTACAAAACAGAGTTTTGGGAAGAGAACACCAAGTCGGTGGTTATCAAAGGCAAAGTCAAAGTCAGTTTTATTTGTCAATTTATTCAGATGTACTCACACTTGTCCCATGCGTAGACGTTGACAACAATAAAGTGCAGATGCACAACAAAAACAGTTCTAAACAATAAGGTAATGTTAAGAAAAAAAAGTTATGGTTATTGACATGAAAATGTTCAGTGTCCCAGCCTGTTTTGTATACCTCTTGTCTCAGACTCAATCCATAAAATCAATCAGAAAAAAACCTGAATGTTTTGACTGTTTGTGATACACATGGTACTGACCTGAGCTTTGATCTTTTTGTCTTTGAAGGACTGTGAGATATCAGCATTTGAACTGAGGGGTATTCTCAACAAGGTAGTATCCAAACGTAAGGGTGATTTATTCTGTTCTTTCTAAAGATAATATATAATAAACACCTGTCAGTGTTGCCCATACTGGCCAACATCACCACATCTGTCATATGTTATTATATTACACAACATATTACACAACTCTCTACCCATCACACTGATATGTGTTGCCTACCACTAAAGATAGAACATAATAAAAACCTCTATCTAATAATAAACAATTATATCTATCTGTCTGACTGTTTGTCTGTCTGTCACTGGACTTCTAATCCACTGACCAGTGCACTTGCCGGGCTTATTGCGGCCTGCCACTAAAGACAAATATATATATATATATATATATATAATATATATAATTTATAAATATATATGTATAATAGCGCAATAAAGGACAATAATAATCTGTTCAGTTGTTCCAACCTCCTTAAGAAAATAGAAGACTTACTTAGTTTGAGCTCGGTTTGGTTTCTGAAAGACCCCGCTACCCGAGATGACTTTTATACAATCCGCTGTACAAATAAAATTGAATTGTATTGATATTTGATTTGATGTATTTAGTTATTTATTTATGTCAATGGAATGGTTAATCTGTCTCACTGGAACACACACTTCCTTTAAATGTATCTATATAATAAGAAAAATATCTATCTAATAATAAAAAATCTATCAATCTAGCTTGGTAGCTGGCCACCAACACCTGTCACTGGACTCCTAACCCAATGAACAGTGCACTAGCCTGGCTTATTGCGGCCTACCAAAGACAAAAAAATATATATATATATAATGGCGCAATAAAGGACAATAATAATCTGTTCAGTTGTTCCAACCTCTCACTGTAACACACACTTCCTTTAAATGTACACACCACTTCCTCTTCACGTCTTTCTCTCTGTCTTAGTCCTGTGTTGAAAGCTAATGCTAACATAAATACCTGCTAATATAAATAAATGAAATGACATGAAAAATCTAATTTCCCGCAGGGACAGACATTAAGACAGACGGCTTCGGGCTGGAATCCTGCCGAAACATGATCAACTTCCTGGATGTATCCTTCTTGATGCTTGACACATACAGTAGGCCGACTGACAAATCGTTACTGACAGTCAGTCACTGAAGCACGTAAGATGTTGATGTGACTTCATTATTCATTTTATTCACTTGAGTTAATGCATTGTTGCGTGAGAAGGTTTCTTTGACAAAGTTCACACAGAGAGATTGAGAAATATCTGGTATGTGTTTGTGTTTTTGTGGATGTGTGTGTGTGTGTGTGTGTGTGTGTGTGTTATGTGTTTGAATGCATTGTTAAAAACTTTCTTTAACACAACTCGGGCAGAGAGACGGCAATGGGAAGCTGGGTCTGGTGGAGTTTAAAACCCTGTGGACCAAGATTGAGAAATACCTGGTGTGTGTGTCTGTGTTTATGTGACTGTGTGTGTGTGTGTGTGTGTGTGTGTGTGACTGTGTGGGTCAGTTAGTGTGTGTTGTGTGTGTTTGTGTGTCTGTGTGAGTGTGTGTGTGTGTGTGTGTGCATGTGTGTGTGTGTGTGTTACACACATCTAGAGGTGAAACATGTCTTGTAAACGCCCAACAGTTTAGACAGCTGCTTGAACAAAGTTCAGACAACAATGACACCTTCAATACCCACTATTATTCAACTAAACTTATCATGTATAATAAAAGCTGCTTATGTCTAGTTATCTGTGTGTGTGTGTGTGTGTGTGTGTGCGCATGTGCGTGTTTGTGTGTGCGTGTGCATGTGCATGATAGTCTTCATTTTCCTCTACTTTCTTCTCCACTGTAATAACAATGTCTATGCCAGTGACAGAAACATAGATGGATGTGTGTGTGTGTGTGTGTGTGTGTGTGTGGAGACAGAAGATTTATCGGCAGCGAGATGAGGACAAATCTGGTGTCATGAGCTCAACTGAGATGAGAGCAGCAATAAATGAGGCTGGTGAGACACACATACGCACACACACCACACACATACACACACCACACATACACACACATATACACACACATACACACAAACACACCACACATATACACACACACACACACACACACACACAGATAAGAACCAGATTCATGGAAACTATCATACACATAAATGCTTATGTTTAAACCACAGGATGTGTGTGTGTGTATCCCCTAGGTTTCTCTCTGAATAATGCTCTCCACCAGATTCTGGTGGCGCGTTACGGTGACCCAGAACTCACCATCGACTTTGACAGTTTTGTCAGTTGCATGATACGGCTGGAATCCATGTTCCGTGAGTGTGTCTGTCTTTCTGTGTGTGTTTGTGTGTGTATTTCTGTTCTTTTTATTATCAGTGAGGATAATAAAAAGAGCAACATGTATTTCAGAATTTCCATCTGAAATGTGGATTTGGTAAAGGCTGTTTTTTCTCCTTTCTTTAGAAATCTTTCAAACTCTGGACAAAAACAATTCGGGAACGGTGGAACTAAATTTCTGTCAGGTCAGTTGAGTCTCATTTCTCCCCCAATGCAAAACAATACATTCCCATGGACTGTCTCCGTTATAATTAACTTTAATGCAGGATGAGGCTCACATCTGTCCTATACCCCCTAGAGAGCTACAGCCCATTCACCCAACTGTCTTATAGTGTGTTATTGCATCCCTAGTGGTTGTAGAAAGTCTACTGACATTGATCATTTGTGTTTTGTTGCCCGACTAGTGGTTGTATCTGTCTCTACTGTGAATCTCAACATGCAACCCAACGCAGCCCAACTGGTTGATCCTTTTGTGAAGAACACTGTTGTTGCACTAAATAGCCCAACTGCTATCTGCTAAATGTATTTAGGGCTGAATGTATGTCACATATCTACATAAACACACTTCCTTATGCACATGCTTATGTGCCAATGGAGACCACTTCAACAGCACCTTAACAATGACCAGTCATCATCGATGACCAACGCACATTTTTCATCAAAATAAACATGAATATACTGTATGTAGTTTGTTTGTGGTGGTTTCTTCTTTTTTCTGTGCAATGAAATTGTAGTCCACTTCCATATTTGTATAGTCCTTGATTCAGCAATGACATGAACTGGAGTTTGAGATTTAAGACATTTGTGAGATTACATGTTAAGGTTGCTCTGAATCAAGTCTGAATCACTTCTGTAATTGTCCCGAACTTTTTTGGTTGTCCGGACTTGCTGGAACTCGGTCCTTTCTCTGAAGGCTAAAGAGATAGACCGCATTGGACGGGGCATCGAAAGGGAATAGGGTTGGACGGGGGCCACATTCTGCAGGTTCATCATGATTTCCTCTTGCCTCCGATGACCTGCCTTCATGTCCCGGAGTGGGTGTATTTTAGCGTAGTAGGTACCGCATCAGCCTCATAACCATTAGTTGAGCCGGGTGTATACACCCTTGGTCCTAAGGTAGAAACACGGTCCTTCCTGTTATCCATTTTACTCAAGTAAGTAAGTCACTATCGCTGACTATTAGGTTCTTGTTACTTCTCTTCCAGTCTTCAGGCTTGAGAGTGAGAGTGTGTAAGAGCGCTCCCCCCTTCTAGCTATTCTGCCTGCTCCTTGATGCTGCAGCTGTTTTGAGTGACGTGGGTGCGGTTAGAAGCTGTCAGGGAGGGTAGTTTCAGTTGGAGGTTAAAAACAGCCAGAAGTCTCTTACTTGTCTTATGTGAGCATATTTGGGGCTGACTATCCTTTTGCAATAGATCAACTTCAATGCAAAAAAGGAGAACTGTAGCTGCCTTGTTTTCTTTACCCCTTTACACCACTTAAAGATAGTGTGATAGAAGTGTGAAACGTAATTTCGATTCCTTTGTATGTCAAGTACATGTGAAGAAATTGGCAAATAAAACTGACTTGACTTGAAGTCACTATTTCTCCCCAATGTTCCGTTTCATCTTCTTCTTTGGACTGAGCCATGGACTGAGCTATTCCGTTCACTCCAGTTCTGAAGAGGTCGGTGAATCGCCACTGTTTCCTGACCCCATAAAATTCCTTAAAAGTTTCATTGATCATATTGTATTCTTCAGCTCATGTCATTGTTATTCCACTCCTCTACGTGAGTGTTCCTACTTGCTTCCTTATTGGTGTCATCATGTTTTTTAGGCGCGAGTCCAGTCCATATGTGGTGGCTTTACAACAGTCATGGGTTGTTGATGGGTGGTCAATCCTCCCAACATTGTAGTTCAGTGAATGTTTCTTGAAACTACTTCTTTTCCATCTGTTGATCTTCCTTTTTCCGAGGTAAATGAGAGGACTATCTACCAGGAAATTTAGGGTTATCCCGCTAGAGACCCTTTCTTGCTCGGCTCTTCTTCCCGTCGCCATCCCTTGAAAGGGAAGAAGGATTCACTGTTCCTTTTTTAGTCTGTTATCCCTGCCTCAGGTCCCCTATAGCCATTTATAGGCTGTCAGGCAAAAGTAAGCTATGTGTGATTTCTCACTCATTCCCCCTCACTTACTTTTTCCCCTGAACACCATTTATGAGGGGGAAAACGGCAGGCTGGTGCACAACCCTAAAGCTGGATTTATACCTCTGCGTCCACGTAATTGTGTGCTTTCCGGTTGCGGTCTGTGGAGACTGCAGTGAGTGAACCATGGCAACCGAGCGAGAGAGAAAATTTTGGAGTTGGAGCTGATCGATATTGAACAGCAAATGGTTCTGATACAGATGATGAAGCGGAACAAGAAGATTAATGAAAAGACATTTGCTCAAGATTTCACGTATCAGCAGCACAACACATGAAAAGGCACTGGGGTGACAGTCCATCTCGAAAGCACAGTCCATCTCGAAAGCACAGCTTCTTCTCTCTTACATTTTTACTACAAATTCAGAAATAAACAACGCATTGGCATCATCTATGGCAAATATGAATCTATGCAATGTAGTTAACATACACTATAACAACTCGGTCGGTCTTGCCGGTCTTGTTCACACAACGCACTGGAAAGGCGGAGAACCAGAAATTATGTAAAGTGGACCAATCACGGTCCATGCATCCATGACATCTGCGTTGGTCTGCGTACCGTGTCGGCGACACTTAGACGCTGGAGTATAAATCCAGCTTAAGATTGTTTAACCCCCGAGGAGTGACAGGCTATTACACGGGAATAACCTATCTGAACACCACTTTTTAACAAGGGGGGAACGGGGGAGGGTGCACTTTCCCACACTGTTCGCCCCCCACGATTCAACAATACTACTTGTTTTTCAGAGGAAAGACTTCAGAGGGGTGTCCCTCTATATTTTGTTTTCCCTTCTGGATTACAACTATATTCCCTTGTCAATATAATATCGAGATAGGGAATAAACTGTTGTCTCGCAGGAGTGCATACTCTAGAGATACTAGAGGAGGTGATAAACCATTATGAGGAACAGGGGAATTACGAGTGCTCATGGCTTAAAGAGGAAGGTGGGTCCTTGGGGAAGGCGGGTCCCTTCCCTCTCTTGTTCAACAGAGTTAATCCTGGGTGGATCCCTGAGGAGCTAGTATTCTCCTAAAGTTTTGCCAGAACTTCCAGAGATCCTGTTCCTCCCTTCTTCTAGGTCCTCCAATAGGTCCTTGCGTCAAAGGGTAGAATAAGGTATCCTATGTGCTTTTGCCGGTTACCTCTTTTATTGTCAAAGAGCAAGTGGTAAATGTAGGATGCCTTATCCCATTTTCCTAACAGAGACTTAATTAGCTTAATTAATTAACTAATTAATCTCCTGGCTCGGCTCGCCATGAAATGGGATCGGGAATGGTCCCGAAGGTTCGTGCTAATTAATACTAACTGACTTTCTAACTACTGAGACACTTGCTAACTAAGCTAACTAAATCATTTACTGAAAGAGTTCTAATGCACTCTGTCGCCTCACTAGGGGCACCTATTAGAGGCCTGGGACTCACTGACACACCTGGAACAGTTCAAATCCCCTTCCCAATATCAGGATCAGTCACACAAAGAGTCTTACCAGTAGTTGGTCTCCTTGTTGAATTAAGCAAGTCTTAAGTCTATTAGTGGAGTTTTATTGTCCTGTAAAGGACTGTTTTATTTCATGAAATAATATGAGTATATAAAAATAAGCAATACAAAAATAAGAAGATAAAAATTAAGAAAAGAAAGAAAAGAATAAGAAAAATCTACAAATGTGGTGTGTAAGGTGTAGTCTAAAATGTCTAAGAGTAAGTCTAGTTCGGTTCTTCATGTTGGCTAACCAAGTTGTCGATTGTAGATTCTCCGTCCGTTGGTCCCTATAGCTGAATTTTCTGAGGCCTTTTTTTATACTGACTCAGCGCTGTGGTGGATCGTTCTAGAAATATTATGTCATGATTAGATGTGCAATGTCATTTGGCAGGTGCAAGTCATTGGAAGATGAGAGAAAAAGATCTTTCTCGCAGACAGAGGAGCGAAAGTGAGAAGGCCCTGTGCCTCTGCGCCTCTGCGCGTGTGTGCATGTGAGAAAGAGAGATAGGAGGGGGGAAAGTTACTGTAGGTCAAACTATATGTCTCTGTGCATGTGTGTGCATGTGTGTGCTGAACTCTTAAGAGTATGTAAGTACATTAAAATAAAAGTATATGAGTACATTAAAACAAAAGTATATGAGTACATTAAAATAAAAGTATATGAGTACATTAAAATAAAAGTATATGAGTACATTAAATGAGTATATATAAAAACACAAATTTACGTATTTAGCAGTTGGATATGTAAAAACAACACAAACAACAAAAACCAAAAGAGTTATTATTAGGTGAAATATAACAAGGCAGTTTCCAATCATCCTAATTTGAATTTTGCATCTGATTCTCTACAGGTTTATAAAACAGTGTCATTAAACAGTTAGCAAGTTAGTCTAACCTCCAGTTTTAATAAATTTATTGTCCGGAAAAATCGGGTACCAATGAGAAACGAGCTTTCCCCCCCAGCGCCACTGAGGCATCTGATAGATGCAGGTTAAGCCCGCCTCTCAGAAGGCAGGTAGTTCGATAGGTTGGCCAGACTCTGAGGGGTATTCCATCAAAGTCGCTAATGATGGTGGCGCTTAACTGTTTAAGCCTTGTTTGAACTAGCCTTTGAAAACACTGTACAACATTTGAAGCATGGAAAACAAAACAAAACAATAAATGCAAACAACAAAAGCAAAACAAGGCATAAACACAAAATCGCGGGCTAAATGACTAAATGTTTTGGAGGTTGAACTGAAAGTTATTCATAATTCTCATTCTGATCATTCTGATCAAGCACCAAAGCAAATATGAACAATGTCTTAGTACTTTTTTGACAAGGGAATAAATCACTGGGACAGTTAAGCCTTCAGAATAGTCATCAGCAAAGTTGACAATGTTAACCAGAGCATCCAGCATCAAACAATCAATCTTGTCATCCACCCTGTTTTCCCCACTGTAGTTCTTCACTGGGTAGATGCAGTCCATTGGAATACCAAGTTTGTTCTTGCATTGTTCCATCTGAAACACACACACATGCATGTTACAGTCAATTATTGCATGGCTCAACACACACACACACACACACATCTAAACACTCACCGCAAGCTTAATCTTCTTGCTAGAGTAGATGCGTTTCAGATCCTCCTTCACCAGTGGACAATATTCATCCACATGGGTCATAAAGACCACCTGGGGCATTCCTAAACAGCAGACAGGAATCATGTACAGAGGCCGAGGACACTTCTTGTACACATCATTATTTATTCAGTGATTCTCACCCAGGGTACCGGCAAATTCTCTGACTTTTCTCATCTTCACAATGAAGCCTTCAGTGTCATCAACAAGAGAGATGGTGTTTGCATTGATCACACTCACTAGGCAGTGGACCTTGTCATTAAGAGTGGGGCTGCTGTTGTAGCCAAAGTCCCCCTCACACAAGGGAGACGCAGGGTTGAACTGAGGAGAATAAAAAAGCTTAGTCTACACATATAATTTAAGTGAGTGTGTGTGATCCTGTGTCTGTGTGAGTGTGTTACTAGCTACTAGTTTAACTATATTTTTGTGGCAGTGGTGAAGCTATGTTCTGAATCTAATAGCTTTTCAGTAGTTTAGCTATTTTTTGGCCATGCTTATCTTAGCATAGAGCGCTGTAACTGTTGCCAATTAGCCAGTCTTCTCAAAATAGTCATAAATGAACTCGGGATTTTTCCTAATTTCGTTGTTTCACCTACACATTCAAACCGAGTACAAATGCCAATGGCATTATCACAAATTGGGTTTGTCTAGGAGTGACAAAGTCTTGGGACTATATTTTTGGGCAAAGTCACAGCCACAGTCACGCCGGTGTGTTTACGGAAGTTGGGGTTTTCAGGGTCTACGCATATCAGCGGTGCTTTAGCTGTGCTTTGCCCGAAAATATTGGCCCAAGACTCATTTCTAGGAGTCCTAGACAAATCCTTTGTGATAATGCCATTGGCATTTGTACTCGGTTTGAATGTACAGGTAAAACAACAAAATTAGGAAAAATCTTGAGTTCATGACAATTTGAAGTTTATGGAGGGATTTCAGAGGGAGGCCAAACAGGAGAGAGTTACAGTAGTCCACGTGGGAGATGCCAAGACTATGGACAAGAATTGAAGTTGAGTCAGGGCTGAGGGAGGGGCGGAGGAGATTTATGTTACGTAGGTGGAAATAGGCGGAGCGGGTAATGTTGTTAATGTGGGAGTGAAAAGACAGTGAGCTATCGAGGATGACACCTAGACTTTTGACCTGAGGGGAGGGGGAAAAAATGGAGCCATCAACTGAGAGGGAGAAACTGTCAGCTTTGGGTAGGGTGGATTTGGTGCCTGCAAGGAGGACTTCAGTTTTGTCGCTATTGAGTTTTAGCAAGTTAGAGGTGAACTATGATTTGATTTGATTCTGTGCTATGGCGAGGGTGGAAACCAGACTGGAAATGCTTATAGAGGGAGTTCAGGGACAGATGAGAGTGGAGTTGAGAGGCAACAAATTTTTCAAGGACTTTGGAGATGAAGGGGAGGTTAGAGATTGAACGTCGGTTATTGAAATTGCTGGGGTCTGAACCAACCTGGGGTTGGTCCCAGTGGTGAGAGAGGAGTGTATGATGGCAGAGGAGAGAGGTGTATGATAGGGGGAGGAGAGAGGGGAGACACTGGGCAAAACGGCGCTGTTTCCGGAGGTATTTGTGCTCATATATCACTGGATATTTACAATATTTGGACATATATTAATAGATACGCTCCAAATATGTAGGTCTCAATTGTCATTTACAGAGCATATCTGGACTCCGGAATGGGACTGTATCGACGCGCAACATATCTGGATGCCATTTATGCATTGGGTATGATCCATGTTTCACGTATTTGCTGTGGATACACTCGCAAGTTCGTCTAATTCTTGTTGTCATATACCTCCAGATATGTCAAACACAGGAAGACCCATAACCCATATGGGAGGGGGGTAAATTTATTTCAAAGGCATGCATTATGTACATGCCTTTAACTTTGTTTTATGAATTTAAACATAGGCAATATCGCCAAACTGACCTATCGTTGCAGATACACCTTACAATTATCATACAATAGACTGGCATTAAAACAATTAGGCTACTTTGGATTAAACTACATTCGACTTTTTTTCTCTTTATGGCTAAAAAGGCATATGACAGACAATGCAGTTTATTACGTTATCTTATTTTGTTTTTACATTATTTTACAACGTTTAAACCGGCACTAAGCAACATTCTGTTTTTCTCTCTCACGAGCTCCCTCTAAAGACCGCTGTATTGCATTGTATTGCACTGCATTCTATTGGAGGCCGTCCGTGCTGCTGAACATTGCAAGTGCTGTATCTACCGCTATCGGCCACGGTGGCGCATTCTACACCGTTCGTTCGCCGTGTAATGACTAATTTTAGCATCCTAAACAGTATGAAACGGATTAATTAAATGAAAAATGTTGCATCGTGGGCCTTTAACGTTCAGTGTAATTGCCGTTGTTCGGGAAATGGGCAGAAATCAAGTGCGGGCTCGTTCAAAAAGTACTTTGCAACTTCGGCAAGAAACGCACCCCAGGTGAGTTCAGAAGCATTTGTTACCCCAGCAACTCAGCCAAGATTAGCGCTAACTCTCTCTAAAATTAGCGAGGTTTGTCAAAGTTAGCCAGGATTTGGTGTTAGCTTGCTTGATGGAATACCCCTCTGGAGTTTTTGTGTCATGTGCTTGCAGTTTCTGGTTTCTTTGTTCTTTTCTCAATGCAAAGAACGCCAAGAACGGACTTGCAATTGTCCTTGCAAGTTCAAACTTGTGAGGTCAAGAACGGAAATGCAAACTTACAAGAAAGTGAGTAAACAGTAACCCTCAAACAGCAGTTTGAGACAGTTGGGTTCTTGTTAATTAAATAATCAGGTGTTTGGAAGCTGCTGATTAGCCGTGACGGTTAAGTTTGTTGCAGGATTAAGATTGTTGATCCAAAATCAACAGTCACCATTTCTTGTCTCATTTTAGAAAATAGGCTACACAGATAGATTTTGAATGTATTAGTTTAAGACATCTATTGTTATCCTTGCTTTGCATTTTTATTTTTTGATCAGTTCTGTTTGGGTGCAGAAATGCATTATGTGGCGGAATGGTCCTTAAGATATCAGAAGTCACCATCTGAAGCATCCTTGATAAAATGGCTGAATCGAGTAACTATTGCATTCTTCAGTTTATGCGAACTTCTTATCTGAATTGTAACAGTACTCAACTTCTGAATTGGAACAGCTGTGTTTTATGACGTTTTTTGATGTATAACAAGTTCAAGAGGACGCAAGAAAAATACGGTTATTGAGAAACGGCATTTGTGTCGTGCTCCTGTGTGTTTCCTGTTTTGGTTCCAGGTTTCTTTGTCAAGTGCACTGAGCTAGAATCACTAGAGGTGCAGAACGATAAAGTCACCCATTCACTAACGTTCAGTTTCAAAACCAGGAAGTTGAAGTAAGGGGTGGGACAAGAGCGGTGTCAGGAAGTGTTTTTTTTCCCATTCAAGTCAATGTCAAAATCTGAGTTTGGACAAGCTCTCATGGGACACTTAGGGGCCAAGTGATCACACCGTTGGTCTTGTTTAAAAGTGTATGGTATAGTACAATATTCTGGTGTATGGTTAGCTGTGTTGATGAAAAATGGCAAAAAAAAAAAAAAAAGTTTAAAAATCAACCCTTCTCTGATTCTCTGTACTTTTTTTGTGAAATTTGGCAAATACCATCAGAGAACCCAGTAATTCTGATAAGTTCAGATGATTTGACACAATGTTGCAGTATGGATTTATGTCACTACCTCATAGCCATCCTTGATACAGCCTTTTAAGGCACTGTTGATGTCTTCTGCCAATGCCCCACTCTTCAAGCCCATGATGTCATTGAAGACAAATGGCAGGTCTTTTTTGTCTTGGTCCTTAATTTGATAAGATTTGTACTGCAAAATAAAGTTTTAATTATTCTGATTGTTAGATCAGTTAGATTAGCCAGGCAGAATTCAGAGAACTCTTTCCCACTTTAAAACTTTAAATTCCAGGAAGATGTCTTCAGCGCTTACTGTATGTAGTCTCCCTGAAATAAAACACCCTGAAATAATCTAATGGAATCCAGTTCTAGAAAATTCAGATTGAATACTAAGCCTTTTTTCTGTTACAGACGAACTTGGTTATTATTCCTTTTTTTACTTGTATAGTAGGCTAATATATATGCACATAGGTGAGCCAATCATGATTAGTGTGGCTAAAGATATAAATAGCCTACGAAGAATAAATAAATAAATAAATAAATAAATAAGTAAATAAATAAACTGTCTCGACCCATTAAAGACTTGGTGCTGACTTGGCCTCAACGTAAGCGGCCTCGCCCTTCCCTACAGTAGGGTGGCCATGAAGGTCAAAACACAACAACATAATAGACAACACAACAGCAAATTAGAAAACGCAACAGCAAATCAAAAAACACAACTGCAAGTCAAAAAACACAACTGCAAATAAAAAAACACTACAGCAAATTGAAAAACACAACTGCTAATCAAATAACAGTACAACAAATTCAAAACGCAACTGCAAATTCAGAATCACAACAGCAAAAGAGAAGACACAACGGCAAATGAGTAAACACAATGGCAAAAGAGAAAACACAACTTCCAAAGAGAAAACACAATAGCAAAAGAGAAAACACAACAGCAAAACAGAAAACGGAAAGGGTCTCTTATCCAAATGTCTTTCAGAAAGCAGAGTTGAAGTTGAATTGTCGAAGTTGAGTTGAATAATGTCTTTGGTATTGTCTCCCTCCCTCAAAACATTACAGTGTTATTTTTTGTGTTGACTTCTCTTTTTTTGGTCAATATGTGTTATTACTCAGTGATGTGGTTCCCTGTTACGTGTTGCGCAGGGGCGCTAATTAGCGTGACACACCTTCTCCCCCATGCACACGCTTACCTCGCTGTCCTCCACAGTAGAGTTAGCCAGCCGTGCTGGTAAATTGTGTCTGGTTGTCTCCCTAAAATAACTGATGCTAGTTGCTGTAAAAGCGCTGTTAAAGCAACACTAAAGAGTTTTTAAGACCTTAAAATAATTTTTTCAAAATCGTTTTGGTGGTCCATCAACTCATAACAGCATGAACGTTACCTTCTGCATCTGCTCTGGAGCCCTCTATTGACTGTAATAGCACTAAACAAGTTCGCCCTGTCGGGTCCAGGTTCTGTAGTCCAAGTAAAAACTACAGTCGATTGGCTTTGCGGCCAGCCATAGATTGGAGTATAGCCAGAGCTGAGCTGCCTCGACAGATATATAACGGGAGAAAATGCGGTTGTGTTTGAATTGCAAGCATTGCAGAGCTACTAATGAAAAGAAGGAGATCTGAAGTGGGAATCAGAGTGAATATTGGTCCGGCTTTCATTTGTTGGCGAGAGCTGAAGGAGGCTACACATTGCAAAACGCATGGTGACCTTGTTGTTACTGGACTTAATAATGGTATATCCGACAGTATTCATCATTGATTGTTTTATCTATCGATTAGCCTGTGATAGCTACAAACAGTGGATGAATTGTATAGTCTTTGTGTTAGCTAAGGCGCTAACGTGGCTAATGCTAGGTACGTTTCCTATATTGTTTATAGCTTTAGCGCTTTTGAAAGCATGCCATCATCCGTCAACATAATTATATGTGAGGCGGATATTTGATTGTGAAACTAGTGGATTTAGAAATTAAATGAAAATTGTGTACACATCCATGTTATGGTTGTAAGTGTAACGTTACGCATGCAATCTTTCGTCCAGCTAACGTTGCCAAACACGGCAAGTAGCGTCAACACCAAGTAAGCTAACATGTTCATAGCCACCACAGCTGCCGGTGTCCAGCGTCACAGAGGAGTCTGATGGGTTAGAAGCTATCTATTTTGGCTTTCGAAACTACAGTTTTGCAGTCTGTTTAGCAAATCTTCATATTTTTTTCCGCCATATATATTATATGCATGCTAAATTATTTACGACAGCAGTAATTCCGGTTTTAACCTGTAGATGGTGCGATTTTGAAACTCTTTTGTGTTGCTTTAAATGCCATAAACATTTACAATGAGATTATGACTTGTAGCGTTGCAATGAAGCATTTTGGTTGATTTTGGCGTGACTAATGCATTTATTATTGGTAATTTGTCACGCAGGGAGCTGTGTTACCTACATGTGGTGTGCCAACTAATGTAGTGTCTCTTGCCTCTGCTTTAAAGGTTTGTTTTGAAATGTGTGGTGCTGCATTGTTTATGTGTAATGTGTAACTATTATCTTGACATTTCTTTTGCATTTTTATATTAATAATTGGATTGGTTTTATTTGATTTCAATTTCTTGAACTAAGACAGAATGTAAACCATAGTAGCGTACTATGTGATTTTGATTTAAATATTGCTATACCTATAATGCAATACCTATTTGGAAGAATGTGTTTTGTATTTTCTTACTATACTTTTATTGTATACTTTTATTTATTTTATTGTAAAATTATGACACAGTAGAGTTAGCCAGCCGTGCTGGGAGCTGTGTTACCTACATGTGGTGTGCCAACTAATGTGGTGCCTCTTGCCTCTGCTTTAAAGGGCAGAAAATCTGCAGCAACCCCAGTCCTGCGACTTGTGTCTGTTCCAACAACCTTCATAACCACCCCACACACATTACAGCAGCAACCAATCAGGTAACTGTGTCATGACGTGGGCGGGGGTAAGAAAAAAATCGCAAACAATATGGCGGCACCCTGGGAGTTCTTTACACAAAACTTATTGGTTTGATTAAAGGGTCTATGGACCGCAGTTTGTATTTAATCGTGTCCGATTGTGTTTAATGTGATACACAAACGTTATCGGGACAAATAGAACATTATAGGTTAGAAAATTAAGCATTCTAACGTAAGTTAGCCAAACGCTACACATAGCCAACGTTACAGCCACTAAGCTGTAGCTCAGTGGTTGTAGCAGAGACGGTTGATGAAGCCAAGTGAATGCTAAGTGGATACAGTCTATGGTGGAACGCAGCGTAAAAGGCTGTAAGTTATGGTGGATCTTTATGTAAAACATGCTGTTTCGCCTTTGATGTGCACTGTAAATAAAAAAAAACGAAATAAAACTGTTCCTTATTTTTCTAACCCTCGTCTGACTTGGTCTTCTGGTCTACTGATGTAGGCTTACCTAAAAAAAATACTATCAATGGACAATGAAGGCTTAATAAATAATGAAGAGAGAGAGAGAGAGAGAGATCTATTTATATGGGCAAAGTCACAGGCTCAGCCATAGACTGTTTGGCATCAGCTCACAAGCTCCGAGAAAGATGTTTACTCTACCGCTCTGGCTCTGATACCCCAGTTGTGTTGACTTTTGTTGTGTTTTTGATTAGCTGTTGCATTTTTTTTATTTGCTGTTGTGTTTTCTATTATGTTGTTGTGTTTTGACTCTCAGGGCCACCGTACTACAGTGTAGTCTGAAACAACATTTTTCTTGAGAGTTTATGGCGCATGTCCTTTTTATTATGAGCTTACAAATTTTGTGTAACTTGTGTCCTGATAGGCTGCTAGTGCATTCACGTTGATGCGCCCCTGGAAGATAGAGTTGATGGTGTTAATGATGCTGGATTTTCCTGCTCCTTCTGGTCCATGTAGGAGGAAGCGAAGGTGACTGATCTCTGGATTGCTGGGTCTAAACGCTCGCAAGGATCTTATCGTGTCTCTATTTTGTCTTTGACAGACGCACACACACACACACACACACACACACACACAATGTCAGGAAGGAAACAGCATAACAGTGGGAAGTTCCTGAAAAAAGTTCTTGTAAGCTACAACACTACTCGTTACCTTACTTTTTCTCTCCTAGTCACAAGCACAAACTATGGCCCAGTCCCATTTCTATCACTTCTCCTCGTTTTTGGTGCTAGCTCTCGGTTTTGCGTGTTCACGTCTATGGGTAGTGTGTCCCAATACTTTTAAGACCTAGGAGAAGTGCCGTTAAACCCTTGAAATGGTCCCTTCAAGGAGCTGACTTCGTTTTAAGTGAAGTGAGAGATGAGTGTCCCAGAACACTTTTCGAACTGAATGAACAAAAAGCCAAGATGGCATCCGCCTCTGGTAAAGAATGCTATATGTTGTTCTATGCACCAATGATTCCTGTCCATGTAAAGAACTGACAATAAAACTGACTTGAAAAATGATACTAATGTAAATTTGCTGTCCACCAATAAAACAGTTTGGAAATGATGTGAGCAATTAGGATTGGATAATTAAACAATTAACCAAATGAGCATTGGGAGGCACTTGAACGGGAACGGGAACAAGATAAGTGGCATCAAGGGTTTGACTTCCTTGCCTTCCACTTGGTAATGGCAGCACAGTATTTTAGTGCTTTTGATGGTACATTGATTGCATGTTACGTGCATTATTGTTTTGGTTTTGCTTAGGCGAAGTTAAGCGTAAGTGCTGTTGTATGTTGGTTGTGTTGTGCATTATCATTGTGAAATGAAAGGAATCTATTGTCAACTGCAGCCTCAGCTCGGTATTTTTCATCACAAGAAAATCCACGACATTACATAAGATGCCTGTGCTTTCGCCCATGTCTTCTTTCCTTCAGCAACTAGACCAGCTGCATGCATGATCTACAACTAAATTCCTTACTACGTTTTTTGTGCAATTTAGATAATAACATTTGGTTTTAATTTCTTTAATTTCACAATTCACTTACCCCCATTCAATTTGCCTCCAGTCCACATCAGATTCTGCAACAACAGCATATATCATTATTAGCAGTTTTTCTCTCATAATTACCCATACTATTTGAAACAAAATTCGGTAACACTTTATTTGAAGGGGTCTACATGGGTGACAAGAGCCTGTCACAACCATGACATGACACGTATCATGACCATTAATGACACTTCATTCATGTTTAAGACTGCTGTCATAAAGTGTCATTTGGTTTTTGTGCAGCCTACATCCCAGTCTGCATTTCAAAAACCGAATGACACTTAATGACAACAGTCATGAACATGAATAAAGGGTCATTAATGGTCATGATACGTGTCATGTCATGTTTATAACATACTTATCCTTCAAATAAAGTGTTACCCAATATGGTTGTCATTATGATTTTGTGACATTCACATTTCATGGTAATGTAATTCAGAAGCGCACCTAGTAATTGTACTGTAGCAGAGCCTGCTTCCTCCGATGTAGAGTTCCACACCACAAGGGTGTATTTCCCCTCGTCCTCTGCTTTGGCCTCCCTGATCTCCAGCTTGTGGGTAATCCAGTCCTCTGAATGTGAGATGCTGATCCGGCCTCCATTTTCCAGGGTCTGTGTCCCCTTTTTCCATTGGCCATTAACCCCCACATTTGACTTCCATCTCAGACGTATGGTCTGTCCTCTTCTCACACTCACCACACCGTTTACATCATCTGTTTATGTGGAGGAATGTCAAAATATTCAAATGCCTGTTCAGAACAAACTATAGGCCAACAATTTAAACGAGGTGTTACATTAGATTCAATTCCTACCTGATAGAACTGGTTCTGTGGAAAACACAAAACAAAATAATGATAATAATAATAATAATAATAATAATAATAAAAATTACACAGTAGCGTTTTCTTGCGGAAGCCAAGGGAAGCCAGGCTTCCTCACTTTTTTCAGAATATAACCGTCATTTAATAAAAACACATAATCCTTCTGTGTGGTGTCTCTGTCGTCTCTTCCTCGTCTCTCTTCATTATTTACTGAGCGTTATATCTGATGTGTAAAACAGTGCCGCTCTAAATGCTACGTGGTAAATGAGCGTTGAAAACACTCATTCACCACACTCCGTTTCACCAAGGGAAGCCAACTCATCTTGGCTTCCCTTGGTGAAAAAAAAAAGAATGATTAACCAATCAGGTCAGGCTATTGTCAGGCCACTGCTCCCCTGTGATTAGTAAGGACAGGGTCAAGGGAAGCCGTGAACTCGTTGGCTTCCACTTCACGCCAATCAAATCACAGTATCTTATCATCAACGTCATTGAATGAAATAACGGAAGATTTGTTGATTTGAATTGTCTTGGTAACTAACCAATGGTAAGCTTGCGAAATTATTAAGCACAATTATCCAGGGTGGAGATTTGGAGTTCTTGGTAAAAAATAATTTTACTAAACAGCTACAACAGCCACTCAAAATCAAATCAGACTGCAGGCCAACACCTAAACTGGAGCTCCGTAAAGAGAGGAAGAGAGGTTTTCGGAGTTTCAATGAGGACAACTACTTCCGCACTGAGTGGCTAGCTGATAGCTGTTGAGCATTTACATTTATTATTATATATATAGCCTATATTAACGATAAGGAAAAGTGAAAAGCATTTGTGTATCTAACATAGGGCATACAAGTAGTTTGATGTGGACGTAAAACAGCTCCTGATTGAGGACTGAGTGTGTGAAAGAATACGCATCTGGCACTGCCAAATGTGTGCTGTCCATTAAGTAGGTTGTGCTTTTGGGAGGGTGGGTGCATAAACGCGATGTTTAGGAGAACTGTGTGTGTGTGTGCGCGAGTGAATGAGGGAGATAACAAGGGTTAGATAACAAGCGTGTCCTGGTAAAATGATACTGGATGCTCTGATGGCTCATCTGACTACATGAAATAGCAACATATAAACTGCGACATACGACTGTCTGCCCCACCCCCGTAAAACAGGTTGTGTCTCACTTGGCTAGTTGGCTTCCTCGGAAATTTTCCCCACGCCACTGTAATTACATGTATTAAATTAATAAAAAAAAAAAATTTGTTGATCAAGGTGTGAGGTTTCTGTGTTGTCTGCACTATAAGTGTTTATTTATTTTAAAGATATGGGTCATGAAGACTTACTTGAAGGAGCTGTTCCCATGGCTGTGCTATGAAAACAAGACAGTCATGGGCAATTATTCATCATCATCGTCATCATCTTTATCTTCACCACCACCAGCAACAAGAATAACAATTATAACAGAGGCAATTTCAACATGGCATTTGTGCAAATTATAAGCAGGGCAAGTTATTTATATAGCGCATTTCATACACAAAGTAGGCAGTTCAATGTGCTTTACAAAGATAAAAAATAAAAACATTGAATAAAATAAAGTAAGAAAACAAACAAATAAGATTAAAGGACAGAGTTAAAAAGAATAAAAAGGACAGTCAAAACAAATAAAAAATTAAAGGACAGAAAACAAAAATAATTTTAGAATAAGGATTTTCCAAAATTCACAAATTGGTAACCTACAAATGTGATCCTATAACAACACACTAACAGAATCACTCCTGTATTACAATAGTAACTATCATGCTTAGAAATAAATGATCCAAGTCAAACACCTCAACTGACAGTAGCAACCTCTGTGTTTCCTCAAATGGTCAATTGGACTGACAACACAACTAAAAAATAAGTTGGCGTTACGTCCCAGCATGCACAGCAGAATGCAGAAGATGAATGGACATGTAATCAGCATACACAGGGGGAAGAGAGAAAGGCAAATAGCTGAATGGCTATCATGCCAGATACCAGCTCTCACACATGGCCTACATGGCCTATGTTACAGTCTTACAGATTCTCTGATAAATACTCATATAAATACATCCAGGCTTTTCCTGGACTGCAGCCATTACGCTGATTTTATAAGGTCACCTAAGCATTTTTATTTAAAAATATGATAACTCTTTAATTTACAGCCCATGAAGTACTGTGTAAGATGTAGTAATAATGTCATCAGAACAAGAAGTATTAAGGGGTAAATGAGTACTTACTAGATAGATAGATAGATATATCATATATTTCCATTTCCTTACGTTTTCTGACCTACATCTTACATAGTAGTTATTTTGCTGTGATTGTAAGCGTTACCCATAGCTTTTATGTAGCTTATGTTATTCCAGCACTTATCGTGATTTAATTTCAAGATGGTGGTGACCGGGAAATTCTGAGAAGGTACTGTCTTTATATACTGTCTTTTTAATAAAGTACCTGTAAACTTTCAAAATTCTCATTGTCTCGTTTTAAATGTCAGGGCCCTCAGAAGTCTACCAATGAAATGTGGAGTTACTTTGAACCTTGTTAATGGTGTAAAAATAGCGATTTAGCAGCATAGGCAAAGTGATGCCCTATAGCTAGCAGTGTAAGGTTAATGAAAGCTTTGGCTAAAAACGGTTTATTGCGGAATGCTGGGGGTGAACGGAGGTGGGTATTGGATATATGTTTGTACTCTGTAACATCTTTCAGTACAGTCCAGGTCCAAATCACACCGGCCTTCTCCTTTAAGTCCACAACTCCCCTGTGCCTTTTATGTCTTGTCCCAGCTACCCTCTACAGTTTTCTTCGTGACCCCAGCAACAGATCCCAAGCCCACCAACGGTCGCCCCCTCCCGCACACACACACTCACACACACACAATCACACACACAGAAAAGAAACAGTATGTCACTATTTGCCCAATCTATCACAGTGATGTAGGCCTATGTTGATACGTGCGTCCATATGTAAATAGATTTAGGCTTATGTTATGACTTTTAAACTTAAGCAACCCAGTGGTATTGCATACACAGCTTAAACTTCTTTTTTTTCTTTTCTGTTTGCCATAATTTGGGCCGCATGTGGCACCCGGGCTGTAAAATGACCAGCATGCCCTTGCTTTACGCTACAGTCATGACCCTAAATGGTCCGTCAGTAGACCTATGGGACTTACGGTAAGCACCTTTACTGGCAAGGTCTGCCACCCTAAAGTTAGAAAATATGTGGAAGCATTTTATAGCTTTTTTGTGTTTTATTGGAATATAATTTATGTCAATAAATAAAGTAATCTCTCCAGTTACAAACTGTAAAGTAATTATAAGTAATAGATATCTCTAGGTTCCTCAGATGATTACATAGGCCTACATTAGGACAACACTTGCATTACAAACTCTATGAAATGACTTACATACAAGTGATCTAGTGTTACACAGTGCTAATTTAACAGTTAAATTAAAAGTCCATTGCAGATTGTTCCATTCTTCCTTTTTTCCTAAGAAGGCTGTCGGCTCGATTGATTTGAATAACATCTACAACATATATAAACCTATCAACAAAGTTTAATACACATACTAATACTATAAAAGAGGTGTCAAAAGTACTGACATTCCTTACTCAAGTAGAAGTATAGATACTAGAGTTTAAGAAGACTTTTGTAGAACTTGAAGTATCAACTTAAATGTTTTAAGTTGTGGTTTCAAGTAAATTAAATGTTTCAAGTAAAAGTAAAGTATAATTAAAAGAAAAAGGAATGCTTCACTGGGTCATTTATCAAAATCTAGTAAGAAAAGGGTGCTCATCAAAACTCGGGCGTCCAAATAGTCATGAACCGATAAAAAAACTATTTTTGAGGCACTCCTTACAAAAATTAAAAAGCCTTTATTAGATTCTGGCTAATAAAGGCTTTTTAATTTTTGTAAGGAGTGCCTCAAAAATATTTTTTTTTATCGGTTCATAAAAGTAAAGTATATAGGGTTTCAAAACTACTTAAAGTATAAAATTAAAAATAATCTGCCATTAAGCCATAATGCCATTATGCGCAAAAGCTTAAATACAAAATACGAAATGTTTTGTTCTAAGCCTTTTAAATGAGTATAAGACACTCTCGCAGTGCTCCAGACTCACTTTCAGATGTACAAATTTACATACACTATTATTGAGCCTCAAAGGTTGATTATTTCAATTACTTTATTTATTGAACATCAATGTTTTTTTAATCATAGATAGTAGTGTGTTTCCTTCAAATATTTTAAAATCAAATAATGCACCCTTTATTCAATAATCTCTCACTTGAAATATGTGAGCATATGTACTGTCAGTGAACTTTGAGGGTAAAATAAGTAAATAAATAAATAAATAAAATAATTGTTTATTAATCATAATCAAGTTAAAATGTTCAATTAATCGAGATTTTGATTTAAGGCCAAATCGCCCAGCCCTAAGTCATTTAATGTTGAATTTTTTGGGATGTCCTAGAATCTTTCAACTGCATGTAAAACCATTGTTAATGAATGCATTTTAGTACAATGCATATACTGTAGTCTATATTAAAGAATCACCTCAATAAATCATTGTAGCCTAACGATGTGCCAAAACAAAATATAAAATATATTTTCATCACTGCTTGTGCAAACAGTGCCATTCTATTTTCAGAAAGCCTAATAAACTACTGAATTGCTTCTGAATCATCTGTTAAACATCCTACAACCCATGAACACCTCTCTCCCAACCATCTCTCCTATGATCATTGTCTCAATCATATGAGGAAACAAAACAGACGAATACATGCCTGTTTGGACTTTAGAGGAAACGTGATGCTTAACCTAGTTAATTCAGTGACAATAACAGTTTTTTTTTCTGATTGCTTAAACACATTTTTTCTAACAATTGCTTATTTTTGCAAAACTCTACAAACAAATTGAAAAACCTTACACAAAATCAGCAAAACATTCTATTCTCTTGCTAAAGATAATACATCTTGTTTAACTCTACAAACCATTATAAAAATTGTATTTTTGTTCCAAACAGTTAACACTAACCATCATATTTATAAGCACACAATGTGCCAACAACACACTGATGGTATAAATGAAAAACACATCTGGCTTTTGCTTTCTCTGTGCACAAGGTATATCCATTTGCAGTCAAACTTTTGTCATAATTTTGTCA
>JAGFZM010001013.1:0-34130 GCA_017657215.1 Limnothrissa miodon | reverse complement strand
TGAAGTTACTCCTTCTGGCATTGAATGACACAAGCATAACCATCAAAAAAAACTAAAAAGCGGGGGGGCCATATATGGGCGGGTGTGCCTTAAGGGGTTAAATTTCTGCACCTACCAATGGTATCTTGACACTTATTTAAAACTGCCCTGCTTAACTCTGCTGTCTGTTCAGGAGTTGTGGAGCTGTGTGATTTAAGATTATGCAATGGAACTCCCTGGAACAACCCAGATGCCAGAATCGCTTGTGACCTTGATGATCACCGACCGGTTTAGTGGATCATTGCTGCGGCAGCATAGCTGATTTTCTGCAAAGGCCTCGCGTTCTACAAGCGCAGAGTCCCCACTCTTTGAGTCACACTCGCAGGACAAACCGATAAATGCATGGCTGTCTGCCTGCTTCTCTCGTTCCCACTCAAGCAAGGCAGTGCAGGACTGGCATTTTGGTTTTAATTTTTGGTAGAAATATGGTTGTACTCTCGTATTTTAATTGAACAATATTTAGAACAGGAGACAGAGAGACAGACAGATTATAAAAAACAGGAACAGAGTTGATGATTTTGGTTGAACATTTCTTGTGGTTGTAATAAATGTAGTTTAGAAATAATGATGAACTATGTAGCCTAATATAGAATGTCTTGAACTTTGTCATTTTCAAAATCTGCCGTGACCGACATCAAACACAATATACTATTTCACCATATAGTGGCGCTTCATCTTAATACAGCCCTCAAAGGTGCGTAACAGGAAAAAGACTTAAGTCAGGAGGAGAATACGCGTAAGGAAGCTTTCCATGAGGAACGCTCCAAATTCAGGGTTGCTCCGCCTAGAACACGCTTTTTTTTTTTACTTAAGCCACACAGAGAATTCCGCCCATAGCATTGACAACACAGTCATAGATTACGTAAACATATTACATACAATACACTGTAAGCTATCTTACTAGCTCACCATAGACACAGGGTAAACTTTCCCGCGAATCCCAGAGGCAGGACAGTTCATGCTCTTGACATTCACATACACATTCAATGTTCATTTCCACATGGTCATATGTGATACCCTAAAAGTGATGCAAAACCTCTTAAGCATTTTTATTAACCAAAATCCATGGCATATTACCAGCATCAGCTATAGACAGGGTAAATCAATACATTTTACAACCTTATTCTTCTCAACATCAATGTGAAAAACAGCTACAGCATTGTGTGACATTGACAACTGATGGAAATTAATTTTAAGCCTGGCCAAATCCTGCTTTTTATGCTGTGCTTCATAAAACAGAAAAGATCCTAAAATTAAATATCCAAGTTATGACTTGGAGACAATGGAGTTTAGTCTGGCCTCGGAAACTATACAATTTCTCAGCTTTCTAAAATGCATTACTAAACCATACTACCAATGAGGACCAACAAAAGCTGTGTTGCGTGCACCAAGTAGTCATCAGTGCCAAAATATTCACGAGAAAAAACCTTCAAACACAGTGTTGACCACATACTCACCCTTTGGTGTTTTAAGCCGTCTGCCTCCAGCCAATCTACCACTTGAGTTTCTTGCTCAGTGAGATATTAGACTTACTAAACACATCCCTTGGAACATATTTCATCAGATGTGTAATCTATATCTCAATCATATCTGATTACAATCAGTCAAGCATCAGCTAACCGAGTGTCCTAAAAGATGCTCAAAAAAAGAAGAAATAGAATTACAATACAGCATTGTTGTAAAGAAATTCACATTCCTAAGAATTGAATTTTTAACTCAAAATAACCCTTATTTTGATGGAATGGTGCATTGGCAAGACAACCACTAGTGCCACATATCCTCCTTCCACTTTTCACAATGACCACATCTGTGCCTGTAGCATCAAGCCAAGTTTAGACACTTATTACATGTTTGGATGCAAAGCTAAGCAACTGTTCATTAAACCCAAGCACTGTTTTATACCTAAGTAGCTAGGCTGAAGACTCAACCCCAAACGTTTTTCTATGGACCTCTTCACTGATCTTCTCCATGAAAAGTCCCAAACACATTTACACTAGTTAGTACAATCTACTGTTGTATATAATATAGTCATTTTACCCATGTGATGGGTGTCCAATTGAACATTTGGCATTTCCTTGAGGGTTACTTGGCCAGAACCCATGTAGCCGCAGGCAGGAGACACAGACGTCATTGTTACATTTTTAGAAATGTACACAATACCAAAAATACCACAAGACTATCAACTAGACTAAGCTTCAATTCCACAACACAGTCAGGATATGACGTTGTGACAGGACTTCTAGCTTGGAGGTTGGGATCGGCTGGAAAAGTTTTAGTAAGTTTATTTTAAAATAGCCCACTGGCTACCTGCTGACTTTAATGGGTTTAGATTCAGTACATCCTAGTAATTATTATGTTATGCATGTCCATGTATCACTTGTATGCCTACAATGTGAAAAGAAATGTGTTCAATATTTCCCCAATGATTAGTATGCAAAGTTGATGTAAACATGAAATTGATTAGCATGACCTTTAAATAGATTTCGACTGTGGACTAGGCAATCTTAGCAAATGGTCTAAAGCTTCTCTAGCATGGCAATATCTAACATAAAATTAGGCCTATATCATCCTTCCTAACAGCATTCCACTAATGTTGTGCATGTTAGCCTAACTCACCAATCCTTAGGATGTTTGTTATGAATCAGGGCTGCAAGCATGTTGAAGAGTCCCCCAAACAGGTATGTGGGCCTGTACAGGCAGTTCTGGACTGGCCATCGGGCATACTGGGCATTTGCCCGGTGGGCCGACTGTAATTTTGGGCCATCTTACTTTTTTAAATGTAAACTAATGGTAGGCTGGTCCTGGTGGTATTAGTCATATAATACCTATTGGTACACAAAACTAGTAGATCGGCCCATTACACTTGATTGATTATGGGTTCAACCAATTACAAGCTCCCCTCCTTCCTTGACCTCAGGTGTCAATCAATCTTATAGCAAGAGACGAGATAGCGAAATGGACACTGGCAAGAAACGAAAGGGAGGCGTGGAATAGATAAACACAATAAAACAAATAAAAAGTTCTTTAGGCAGATGCCAAATTAGTTAAAATAACACAAATGTTTGGCGGTGACAATGGTGGAGCTTTCTCCACTTCAGCCACAGGTATACACAACTTGTACAATAGCTTATCTCCTAGAAGAGTAACACTGAGGGCATTATTAATTGAGTACAGCACACAATCATGTTCACTTGTGTACTGAAACTGTGGGTTGAGGAATAATTGTAACCACATTAAACTGGCTGTTTTCGATATAGCAAAAAGGCTACTGTAGTACAACTTACAAAACATTACAGTATGCGACTTTGGAAAGCAATCCACTACGTGTAGTTATGTCAAAACTTGGCGCTAACATGTTCCTTTTAGTCAGACAGGGAAAAGTTAATTGATCAGAGCAATCACAATGAACACGACAGATAGCAGGCCCAACATTTCCAGGACAACCTTACCCGGGGGCCAACAGATTTTTATAATGTATATTTTGATCATCGTGCTTTGTATTCAATAATCACTCATCATTTATAATGCAAATAATTACATTTTACTCTTCACAAAGCAATTTTCCAGTTGTTTTTTTTTTTCAAACCTTCCCAAAAGAGGACAATGAACAGAGCAATTTAAACAACTATGCTCAGGTATTGTTTATCATTACAGAAATCATATACCAAAATATATATTCAAGCAGTGTAAATCCGATAAATAATAATGTGCACAAAAATATAATAATTTTAAATTAAATAAATAAATAATAAAAATAAAGTGCACTTTGCCTGTTATCCACTACATAAAAACAGTAGCATATAGACTAAGACGCACACATTTTGCCTTATTCTGTGAGGATACAACACCGCTATCGTCTATTCTCCTTTTTAAAAAGTTCTCCATATTTACTCACACGCTGGCGGGCAAAGCTGGATTTATACTTCTGCGTCGCATTGACGCGGATCTGCTAGGGTTACTGAATCTGTGAGGTTGTCATAATGGCGTGACGTGTCACATTCTCATTTGTTAGCGGAATTCCGCGGGAGTCAGAGTCTTAGCTGCCCTAATAGTACCCTTTCTAAAATGTAGAAATATTAACAGGACCCGTATCAGAAAATCATACTAGCGTAAACTGGCTCAGCAAAATGCAACCCTACTCTAACCGCTTTCAGAAGCTATCTTCAAGACAAATATTTTCAGCCAACGCGATGAAAACTTGCCAGGATATTACCTGAGAGACACCACCAAGTGGAGTTAACATCTATAAAGCTGGATTTATAGTTCTGCGTCACGCCGAGGCAGACCTTTGCCGACACTACGCAGACACCTTTCGTGCGCATTAAAGAAATCCTGACTACACGTCAAAGTGTCGCCGACACGGTACGCAGACCGACGTAGACGTCATGGATTGTGATTGGTCCGCTTTACATCATTTCTGGTTCTCCGCCTTTCCAGTGCGTTCTGTGTACAAGACCGGCAAGACCGACCCAGTTCTTACAATGTTAACTACAATGTTAACTACATTGCATAGATTCGTATTTGTCATAGATGACGCCAATGCGTTGTTTATTTCTGAATTTGTGGTAAAAGTGTAAGAGATAAGAAGCTGTGCTTTCGAGATGGACTGTGCTTTCGAGATGGGCTGTCACCCCAGTGCCTTTTCATGTGTTGTGCTGCTGATACTACGTGAAATCTTGACCAAATGTCCTTTTTTTTCATTAATCTTCTGCTTCAGTATCAGAATCATTGCTGTTCAATATCGATCAGCTCCAACTCCAAAAGTATTCTCTCTCGCTCGGTTGCTATGGTTCACTCAATGCAGTCTCCAGACCGCGACCGGAAAGCACACTCACGAAGGACCCTTTCTAAACTCGACAACCCCCTAGTGTTGTGGCGGTGAACTGCCACACGTAGCAATTACGCGGACGCAGAGGTATAAATCGACCACGGAAGTATAAATCAAAAACGTCGGCGAAGGTGTCTGCGACGGTGTTAAATACAATATGTTCTTTGACTTCTCCAGTGCTTTTAACACCATCCAACCCCCCAGACTGAGTGACAAGCTCCTGAAGATGGGTGTGGATGCCCACCTGGTTTCCTGGATTGCAGACTACCTGACGGAGCGGCCACAGTTCGGACTACTTATCTGATACTGTCATCAGCAGCACCGGAGCTCCACAGGGAACAGTGCTCTCTCCAGTCCTGTTCACCCTGTACACATCTGACTTCTGCTACAACACGGAGTCATGCCACATGCAGAAGTTTTCAGATGATACTGCAATTGTGGGTTGTATCAGGAATGGGCAGGAGGAGGAGTACAGGAGCCTGGTGGAGGACTTTGTGCAATGGTGCAGACTCAGCCACCTACAACTCAACACTGCCAAGACCAAGGAGATGTTGGTGGACTTCAGGAGGTCCAAGCCCGCCCTGGTGCCAGTCACCATAGAGGGGGTTAATGTGGAGGTGGTGAAAACATACAAGTACCTGGGGATACATCTGGACGATAAACTGGACTGGTCAGTCAACATAGAAGCACTCTACAAGAAGGGGCAGAGCAGGTTGTACTTCCTGAGGAGGCTGCGGTCCTTCAACGTCTGCAGCAAGCTTCTCTGGATGTTTTACCAGTCTGTTGTTGCCAGCGTCCTCTTCTATGCAGTGGCATGCTGGGGAGGAAGCACTAAGAAGAGGGATGCTGGGCGACTGGACAGGCTGGTAAGGAAAGCTGGATCTGTTGTGAGAGCTGAACTGGAGTGCATCACTTCAGTATCAGACAAGAGGACCCTGAACAAGCTACTCAACATCCTGGACAATGACTGTCATCCACTCCACAGCACTATCATGCGGCAGAAGAGCTTGATCAGCTGGAGACTACGCTCCCTGACATGCACAACAGACAGACTTAGGAAGTCATTTGTACCCAGGGCCATACAACTCTACAATGCTTCACTGAAAGGAAAATGAGCGTTGGACTTCTCTGCATAGTCTATCTGCACCTGAACACTCTTATACATTTACAAGACATTTTCTACAATACTGTGTATTGTTGACACTGACTAGGGACCCTACTGGCTACATTAGCCCACATGCACAACTCCTCCTTACACTGTAACCTCATACTTGACCTGCATACTTGATTGATGCATGAACATGTATATGACTTATACAGACTTATCCTTGCACTGATGGTGTAATTTTATATTACTAGGCTATTTATTTTTATCTTATTGTCCATATACTTATACTAGAACTGTTTTATTGCTATGCTGCTATTTTTTATTGTCCATTTACATATGTATATATTTATTGCTGGTCAATAGACTTTTAACCTTGCACTATTGCACTACTGGTCTCATTTGCACAACTACCTTGACACACTCCCCATACTGTACCTCAGTACATTCATGCGCAACTCTACCCACAGTATTTGTATTTTATTGTTATTTTTAGTAACTGTAGTATATGTTGTGTGTGATTTTTTAAGCTGCTGGGACCTTGAATTTCCCCTTGGGAATCAATAAAGTATCTATCTATCTATCTATCTATCTATCTACAATGATGGAAGTACAAATCCAGCTTTAGTCTATCGGTATGTCCACTCCAAAAATGCCTCATTTGCTACCCTAGCATAATCAGGTAATGCTACATTCAACAGACATTACGAAAATTCAATACCTTAGTTTCATGTCCGGTGAGAGTATTAGTTGGATACATTTGTTAGTTTGCGCGCTTAAAAGTTTAGCTCTTGAAAGGTAACATTAACGTTATCCAGGCCTTATGGAGAGCAACAAAATCTGCAACATAATGCAGTAAGTTAAGACACTAACGATAGCGTTATTGAATATGTCTCTCAATTGTTATTTAACGTTATACACTTTGTCTATTAACAAGGACGCTGCGAAAAACTTAACCCTGTTTATATTTAACTGAGGATATTTTAAGAGATTTTCTCAGACGCTTTGGTGCTTTTCTGATAAATACCCTTTCGGTAGAGCTGTGCACAAATGTGAACAGTAGATCTATAACAGTGCATATTGTAAGTGAACATGCATAAATCATTCTGGCACATCAAGACCTTTCTGTCTGTTTGGCCATGTTTTTCCTCTACATCACGAAGGATATCACCCCTTCCAATACCGCGGTCACGTCAGCTGACAATAGCTTTGACGCAGATCGTCTTTTCTCAGCATTACGGTCCCCATAGGCTTCCATTCAAAAATGTCCGCGATAATCATATAAAATGAAAAAAACGTTTGCCGGATGAAATTTGAGATCACTCATTTCAATTTTATAGTACACTAATAAATTGTGTGCACCTAAAGAAAAACAAATCTCATGGCTCCATATTTTTGTTTTTGAGAAATAACATTTTATCTGTAGAGGGCCTATTCATTTGCATTGTTTCAGCCTTCAAATCTTCAAATTTCACTCTCAAAATACTACCTTAGAAGTGTTTGTATGGCCACAAGTGAACGAAATGTCAAGAATGATCCAACTCCATATTGCAATAAAGCGGAAAAATCATAAACAATAAACCATGTTAGACCTACTTTCACTGTAACCTGTCCAATGGCTATAAAAGGGCGCCATTGACATTGAAACACAAAACGTAGGTGAGGGCAAAGGTTTTCTTGCATTTTTTTGTCACAATATGGAGCTTGATATTTAGACTGATATCTTACAAGCTGTCATAAAGGCAGCTAATATTCAATTCAATTCAATTTTATTTATATAGCGCATTTTTACAAAAGGCATGTCACAAAGCGCTTAACACAAGAGGCCCAATGAGCAACAGGGGCAAGGAAAAACTCCCTAGCAGCGTTTTTTGTTTTTACTTGTTATGGTAGAGGAAGAAACCTTGGGCAGTTCCGACGGCTCAAGGGGCTAACCCAACTGCCTAGGGCAGGTTTCCAGTCTCTCAGATGGTGAGTAGTCCACTATTATTCCATTAGATACACATTACAAGTAAAGTAATATAGGAGTCCCATTAGAATCCCAGGATATAGTCCCATGTCATTAGGCGCAGTCAATCCAGGGGCCAGCTAGAGGCTGTATCAATCATGTCAGGGTCATCTGTGAAGCTGAAGGCAGACCACCCAGGAAGCCAGAGATGCAGGATCAGGCAGTGGAAGGCAGGGGTGACCCTCAGCAGGGAGGCAGTGGCATGGACAGTGGAGTGGGTTGAGGACCATTCATGAGTGCCGCCGAATCACGTTGGAAGAAGGTCCCAGGAGAACCCAGGAGGTGCAGGCGCAGGCAGTGGAAGGCAGTGATGACTCACGACAGGGTGGTAAAGGCATGGAAAATCAGAGAGGAGATGAGTTAGAACAGTCTCCATCAGATTTCAGAGAATGTGAGTTATATTGCATGGGAAACCATATACAGATGCTGGCTAAGTGAAGAGAGAGAAGTAAGTGGAGAGGAAAGAGAGAGGAGGAGAAAGAATAGTGAAAATTGTACGGGTTAACAGATGGGTGGATTGTGGCGGCATTAAACTATAGCAGCATAACTAAGGTATGATGTATAACAAGCCAACACCACCAAAGGAAATGGTCAGTGGCCACCAAGCCCTGGACGGGAGCTTACAGCAGAGGCAGTCCTTTCCAATAATACCCTGAGGAGGTGTGGCTTACCATACACCATCCCTAACTAAAGGGGTCACTAAATAGAAAAGCTAATACCCCACAGGTTAAATTTCTCAGTATGTTACCTATTTCCACTCTTTAAATTTTGTGTTCACAGACATATGTCAATGTTCCCAAAACATACAAACAATACAATCAATATTTTGTCTAAAAAAACGAAGTGCATAAAATAAAACATTAAGGCTACAACAGAATAATGCATTGTTATATGATTATCTATTTATTGTAAACATTATTAGACCATTGGTACATACACATATTGCTAAATACCATTTACATTTTGAGTTTCCATTTACATTCTGAGTACAGTATGTACAAGGCTGGTAATTCATATTCAGCACTGAACAAGATTTGAACAGAAAAAGGTAATTCCAATATCTTTGTAATATGATTTTCAGCTTGACAGAATAAGTCACTTCACACAATTTGGGCAAAGCCATATCTCTTCTTCCTCCACCGCCTCAATGGGTATTTACACACAGGCTGAATGACACCATTTGTAACATTGCTCAGCAGACCAGTTGGAACATTGACATTTACATTTACATTTATGCATTTAGCAGACGCTTTTATCCAAAGCGACTTACAAAACGAGGATAACAATCAAGCTACATAGCAGAAACCTTAAGGAGCATAGTGCTAGGGGATAGTGCTTCAGTTCATTTTAGTGCTAGGATAGAAGATGTTCTCTGAATAGCTGGGTCTTTAAGAGCTTTTTGAAGGCCTCCAGAGATGGCCCTGTTCTGATTGTTTTTGGTAGGTCATTCCACCAGCGTGGGACGACACATGAGAAGAGTCTGGATTGCCTTGGGCGAGGTGCCGGGACTGCCAGTCGACAGTCATTGGAGGACCGGAGTTGTCGGGGGGTAGCCTGAGCTTTTATGAGAGCGCTTAGATAAAAAGGGGCAGATCCTCTAAGCACTTTGTAAGTCAGCATCAGTGATTTGAATTTGATGCGAGCCGCCAGAGGTAACCAGTGGAGTTCGATTAGCAGAGGGGTGACATGCGTCCTCTTCGGCTGATTGAAGATGAGACGCGCCGCAGCATTTTGGATCATCTGAAGTGGCTTGACGGCATTGAACCATCATTTCATCATTATCACAGACCCCTTTTGCCATTACCACACCAAAAACTAAACTGTTTCTTTTATTTATACACCTTAATATAGCCAAAATCCAACTATATTGTGTTTGAACCCGACCATTAAAACAACCCAAGATAATTATTATTTCATTTGAATAGAACAAAGAATAGACAAAGTGATAGGCCTAATGGTGGTGAATTAACATTATCCAGTGCTAGAGTGTTAACAGGCCATGAGAGGTCATTGACAGTGTATTTATCTGATACACAACTTTTATTTTGCTTCAAAATGTTTTATTAAGTACTGTAATCATTTAACACTTTTTTTTAGAGCATTTCGGTCACTATACAATAAACTTGGACAAGAAAGCTATTTAAAGAAGAAGATATCCATTTTATACAGTCTAAGGCTTATCACACTAATAAAACATGTGCTCTTGTAATTAAACTGAGGCATGGCAAGTGGATTGATATTGCGCATTGCATACATAATAATATTGTACAATACAATATTATTATACAGTATTGTACAATAATAATATTGTACAATACAATATTATTATAGTACAAAACAATAATAATTGTTTCTATGATTACATATTGTTGACAATGAGAACTGATTATTAGACAAGTCAATGTATTTAGTGCATTTCATACACAATGTAATTATAATGTGCTATAGAAAAATAGAGTAGATGGAAGAAAAAGTGAAAGCGCCAAAAAGCATCAATAAATGCAGAAAATAAATTTAATAAAGGCATTGATTATATTAAAGGTGCTCTAAGCAATGTGTCGTGTTTTTAGGACTAAAACATGTGTTGTAACATACAGCAAACATCTCCTCACAATCTGCAAGCTCCCTGTCCCCTGAACACACTGTAAAAAAAAACCGGTCTCTGTAGACATCCCAGGCTCCACAAACGGCTAAAAAACACAATGGGCAAACCTAGCATAACAAACTAAACGAAGCATAACAAACAGTGTTCCAGCCAATAAACAAAAAGAAGGATTTGGAGGAGGGGTTGGGTGGGGGTTGCACGTTCATGAGTCTTTCAGGAAGCATGGGAGGGAGGAGGGAGCTATCCTCCGTTTTGTTTGACAATACTTCGAACGTCAACAAGAAGTGACAAACACCATCGCTTAGAGCGCCTTTAACGTAAAAGTTTTAGTGTACATAATAGAATAGCAGGTGACTCATTTTACATAAAACAAGGTGTGCAGAAAATGAAATTAATAAAGGCATAATTGATTGATTAAATGAACATACAAGTTTGAGTGTTCATAATAGAATAACAGGTGAATCATTTAACGTCAAACCAAGTGTGCAGAAAAAAAGCAAAGTCATTAGGAGAAAGCATCTGAGAACAGCTTTGGTGTTAAATGTAAATTTGAATCTTTCAACAGTAATAAGAAGTAATACATTCCCCACACTGACTAGAGGGTACAGTATGTCTTGACAACAAAAGTACAACATATAAATTAAACTAAATAAAAGGAGAACAGGGCAAGAAAGATATTAAATGGCTACATGGCCTATAGTTCAGTGTGGCTATAAAATCTCGTTACATTAACAGTGTGAAGTTGGAGGAGTTGACGGGCAGTGGCAGTGAGTCTTCTGTCATTCAATTTACGATTGTTTTTTTATGTAGTGCCCTATAAACACTGCTGTAAGAGTGAAGAGAATGATGTTGAGTGTAATGCTCAAACTGGCTAACCACTAAGATAAGGTTACTGTAAAATGTTTGCAGCAGTGTCCAGGAGACTGACTGGTGTACAGAGGTCTGTATCCTGACTTTGAGGCTCCCTCATCCAGAAGGTTTTTAAAGTCGTCATTAAAGCTAAGGTTATGACCTGGGAATTGATCTGGTATTTCAATTTTTGACTCATAGATGTGATCGGTCAGGTGATGTATGATGTTGCAAATCTGAATGGTTGCACCCTTTGGAACATTTATGAGGACTGTTTGGTTGGGGATTGTCATAGGTATGTAAATATCCTGTACATCATGTGTTAAAATCATATTACTTTCTGTACATGGTCCCTGTTTGATAATAAAAGCCTTGAGGATTTCTCAGAAAAGGATTACTTGGGAAAACCCAGTGGATGTCTCTAATGGACGTGTACATGGTGAAATCTGCCATAAAGTGGACAGAGGGGTCCTCAGGACTGTATACTATCATGGATGGTGTCTTAAACTGCATATGCATGTCGTCTTTCAAAAACCCTACATTCAGAACAGATTTTAGTCTGTAAATGTCCTTTCTCATAACTATGGGTATATTCAGCAGAAAAGCAAGCTCAGTTTCTTCTGGATCAACATGTACAGGAATAGCATTGCCTAGACAAAATGCAAGATGCACTTGTAATTCAGTTACAACAGAATAAGAGTGCTGATTGATGGCAATGATAGTTCCCATCAATGTTTTTGAAATGGCCTGCATGTTCAAGGCTAGGTTTTTTAGTTTTTGCCATATCTCTGGTAGCTCAGTCCATAGTGTTTTGACCTCTTTTTTAAGAGTGTAGGAACTGATAGCATTGGCTGCTGAAAAACCTACTTGTAAAAATGATCCAATGGTAGATGCTGCCTGTATCAGTTCTCCAATGAATCTTTTTGAACGTTTACTTTGAGTGGTATGTAAACCTAGGTCTCCTTCGTGGTCTAAAAACTTTGACAACTGGGTTAGCATATGAACAACTTCTTTTCTTGCATGAGTAATTATATGTTCATCATAATGTATGAGAAATGCATGAAATAATGAGGTATTGTACCACTTAAACACATGCCGTGGGTGTAAACGGACGTATACCTGCTGGGTGTGGAGTCGACAGTTTGTGAGAAGGAGGTTGGAAAGTTCCTTCAGTGCAATCCCATCTGGAGGTCCTGGTCTGATAATACCGGATTCAGGACATCCAAAGGAGGCGAGGAGGACAATGGCTAAGATCCCAGAGAACTTCATTCTGCATTGGAGAAGGGTTTTGTTATCAATGAAAAAATAACTGATGAGGTATTAGGGTGTTAAGGATTTCAGTAATTATACATATAATATAATATAATATATATATATATATATATATATATATATATATATATATATACACACACACACACACAATTTGAAATGAAATAAAGTGAAACAAATCACACAACAGTAGGATTAGGCAAATTAAAGAGTTAAAATAAGGTTCTATCCTACTATCCTAACAGCTTTTAACACAACTTTCAACACCATACACAGGGCTGCATTGCTTATCTGGTTGGTCAATGACAAACATTAAAAGACAATATTTCAATTTAGTCTGAAGATCTATTATATACACAGAATAAAACAAGTTGCCTACCTTTACGCTTTCAGATGTAAAGGTCATTGGGGTGTCATTTGGGTATATTCTAGTAAGTCCAGGGGTCAGGCAAACAAGAGTAGGCTAATAGTCTAAACAGCACAGACAAAAATCTGAATGGCAAAGACAAGACCAGTTCTTAAATTCCCCTAGTTCTGTGTGAAACAATTTACATTTCCAGTCCCAGTCTCTGACAGCCAAAACATTTACAAACTGATAACAGTGTGTTGTTGCAGCACACTGGGAAAACCCAGTTTGACATACACTGTGCAGATGCATTGCTGTAGCCAAATATTTCATTGTTACACATGTCACTTTGTCTTGCCTTTATGGCAACTTGTAATATATCTATCCAAGTATATATAAAAAAGAAAGCCTTTGCCCTTACACACACACACACACACACCAACACTACTGAACATACAGGACTTTATGTACAGGATGTTTATATGTATTTTTATGTAGGGGCAGTAGATTAATGTATATCATTATAACAGTAGCTTAATTTATATGTAGCATACTAAGTAGAATTTTTTAGCCTGTAAAACTTTAGCCTGAGTGTACTTGACTTGACGAGTTTCAATGTCATTGGCGCCATCTCATGGCCATTGGACAGGTTACAGTGAAAGTAGGTCTAACATGGTTTATTGTTTATGATTTTTACGCTTTATTGAAGTATGGAGCCGGCTCATTCTTGACATTTCGTTCACTTGTGGCTATACAAACACTTCTGAGGTAGTATTTTGTGAGTGAAATTTGAAGATGGCTGAAACAATGCAAATGAATAGGCCCTCTACAGATAAAATGTTATTTCTCAAAAACAAAAATATGGAGCCATGAGATTTTTTTTCTTTAGGTGCACACAATTTATTAGTGTACTATAAAATTGAAATGAGTGATCTCAAATTTCATCCGGCAAACGTTTTTTCATTTTATATGATTATCGCGGACATTTTTGAATGGAAGCCTATGGGGCCATAATGCTGAGAAAAGACGATGTGCGTCAAAGCTATTGCCGGCTGACGTGACCGCGGTCCTTCCAATGCAGTGAGGAAAGTATCTCTCCTGGAGACATTTCCAGGAAAAAATTATTTTAAAAGAAAAAATTTTGCTTGACACAATTTGATTACTAATTCAACCATGTTGTATGTCATGAATTTGAAGACTATTAGTTTTATTGGGATTGACTATTCAGCACCAAAGGTAAAGTTCATTTTGACCAACATTAATTACATGAAAGCAACTGATACACATGTCCAAAAGCATTTGCAATTTGTTGAGAGGATGAAATTGCAACTATTATGAGCACAAATTACTACATGATGTGGAGATGTGGAGAACTAACTAACAGATCTGAGAAAAGCACAAAAGCAACTGTAGATTTGGCTAAATGGTGTATAACTATTGTCGCTGCCATTATGTTATTGTTTCTACAGTGTTTGCAGTGTACACTGAAATTGTGATTATTTATTCTTAAAGTGTAGACTACAGTGCCAAAATTTTATTTTACCTGACCACCACATGAATCTTTTTGTGCAGGCTTAATTACTACTGTGGCCTAAAAAGGCTTAGTAGAAATAGTTTACCTTTAATAAAATCAATATATAGAACTGTGTTGTCTCTTTCACTTGGATGTAAAATGTAACATATTTCTAACATATTTTCTAACCATAGACTTATGACCAGTGGAGTCTGAAGGCATCGTCATCACCAAGATTATACCGATAAAACAGGTGAACATCAGTTTTTTTTTTTTGTTGTTTTGTTTTTTTTAAGTGATAATGAATGCAGCAGAGAGAGCCAAAGTACTTGGGGAGTGCCTCTTTTGGAGGAGGTCACTATAGCGTGCAGCCAATGATAAGGAAGGTGAGGAAGGGCAGCCTACAACTGGGACAATAGTTAGACTGACACAAAAATGGGTTGCTGAAATTCATCAGTTTCAGCCCAGTGACAAGATTTAAACTGTTACCCCTTTTGTGCACGAATTGTCATAGGCCTTAATTTGATTGGGCCCCTTACATGCACATAGGACATAGAACATCACATATTTGCTCACAAAGTGGGTTTGCCGTCAAACTATTGAATCATAGGTCAGGGATGCGTTTCCTGAATGCCGACCGAAGTTTGCATTAAACGACGGGGAAATTAAAGCCACGAACAAAGAAAGACAGGCTTGTTGGCAACGTATTGCCGATCGGGTAAATGTGTAGCTAGTGAAACATTATTGCCACATGTTTCTGTGTCAATCTGTTAGGCTACGGGATATTATTAGTTTGCAGAATGCCTGAAATGTTTGCAAATAATTCTTAAAATTGCCTGAAAAATGTAACACAACTCAGAAGTGCCATATCAATCGATATCAAAACGCCCTGTGATGAAATGAAGAAATGTCATATGTCGGTTGCCCCCCAAAAAATCCAAGACGCTGTGATTGCCTACCTTCTTCAAATCTTGCAGATAAGATAGACTCACTAAAAATGTGTGAGTCTTGGACTGAGCCTGGTCACCTTGCATCCAGACTTGCCTGATCACATGTCACATGCATGCATGAAGGTTGAGGCAAAATGTTTCGGCTGTAAATTAACAGGGCCACCCCATGTGGTTGGACAGAAAGACGTTTAAAACATGTTAAAGGATTAGGGAAAAAATGTGAAATTAGTAGGCCTATTTATATGCTCTCATATATGCTATCATTTTCAGAATAATCTTCCAAACAAAATGCAAATGAATACTTTATGTGGGTTATGGGCTAGTACATAATATATCAAAATACACCTACTGTAATACCCAACACATTGATGCTGTGAAAAGATTTGCGATTGACATAGGCTAATCGCCCTCATGTTCTGGAGTGCACTTGCACAATTGCCTTTATTGAAGTGTATGACTCCTATTTTTATATTAGTAATTACCTGCAATTGCTTAAAACCCTTCTATGATTTGCAGAGCGGTTAAATGGCCAGGGAAAACGACAAATGCATCTAGTTTAGAGAGAGAACCACCTTTCGAATTATATGAGATGATATTTATGCTCAGATGTTCAGCATCACTGATGGAATACTTGTCCACTGGCAAGATATCTAAGCGCAAGGCACATCTGCTCAATAGTAAGTGTACTGTTCTGCCCTGCCAGGGTCAACAGCGAGATAACTCCTGTTAAATAACCGCACAGACGAAATCTCTCGTTCAATGTTTTATGGCTCATTGAAGTAGGGTAAAACTGAGGTAAAACTGAAAAATAAAATACAACCCATTCAGGCTGTAAATTAACAAGTACAGGCCCCAGCTGTGGAGCAATTGGCTGGGGGAACCTGCACCGTACGCCGGCGACCCGTGTTCGATTCCCGGATCCCGTCCCTGCTCTCTCTCCCATTCACTTCCTGCCTCTCTCCACTGACCTATCATAAGATTTGTCTCTTACAACAATGTCAAATGCTTATGACCTCATCATAGGATTCCATAAACACAAAACACTACCAACATTCACCAGTAGATGGGAGCAAAGAACTAAAAATGACAGCATATAAACAGTATTTTCAGTCACACTGGTAACATCATAGACTGTATATAATAAGTTATTATATACAGTCTATGGGTAACATAAGCACTGAGTCCAAACAGAACAGTAAGAGCATTATTACGGCGGGTGTTAGAGACATCTACCTCGATTAACTGACAAAGATATTCCCTCAGCCTCTAAAAAACCCTCACCCTGCGAAGAGAGCACCTCACAATGCGGGCACCAATGTCAAACGGATCATCCTACTGTTGCCATTGGCTTAGGCGAAAATGTTGGCGGAGGGGCGGTACTTATAGGATGTGGTTAAGCGCAAACCTCGGTTTAACCAAGAACATAAACTGCTCAGACCAGTTTTGGCCATTCTACTATCATGGATTCAGACATTTTAAACCTTTATTTCTTTGTGAAGAACTTTGAGCTACCTTATGATTGAATTGCTCAATATATGACTATGCCTTGCCCAGCCTTATCGTGACGTGGTGAGTGGGCTTTTGACTAAACAGGTCTTGTCTTATCAGGTCTGCTCCCATCGTCTCTATACCCTTCTAACATCAATGTCATCTCCAGGCCCATCAGGTCATTCCAGCACTGCAGACACCTTGAACAGATCAGTCTAAACTATTCCAGTGTGTTGTTCCATGCTGGTGTAATGAACTGTCTATGTACTAGATGTAATTAACCAATGTAAATTGCAATGTACCAATGCAATTTATTATTGCAGCATTTACTTTGGGACATTACCAACTTCAGGAATTTCTTGAAGGTGGAGAGAGACCTTCAAGAAATTCCTGAAGTTGGTAATGTCCCAAAGTAAATGCTGCAATAATAAATTGACTGCATTTGTTAAGGCCATGTATCAATCCAAAGTGGTCTCAACTAAAATGTTTTCCTTTCTTTGTTTGTTGGTTTGTTACTTCCACAGATTGGCGGGCCTGAGCTGAGTATTACCCACAGTGACCAGTACCTTGGGACATGACTGCATCCTCACTCCATCACCAAATGGCTTTATTTTGATGTTAAAAAAAGCACACTGTACAATATAGCAACACACAATAATAATGTATATATGTACATGTATATGTATGCTAATTTAAACACTTGAATTTAGAACTACATAAATAAATGTATAACTGTGGGTATACCTGCTTGGGTAAATTACGTTGATTTATTGAATGAATGTCCTTTATTGTCATTGTCACAGGTACAATGAAATTGAGAGATGTCTCTGGTCAGTGCATCATCACATAAAATAATAAATATAATAAATACTTAAGTGCTAATACAGTAATACACCCAAGCAAGGCCTAAGCCACATACAGACAGTCAACATACGTCCAGTTGATATAACAATCAACAATCAATCAATCATGTAAGCGCATTCAACAAGACATGTCGCATCGCGTTTAACAGCAAGTGCACGAATGAGCAACAGGGGCAAGGAAAAACTCCCTATCAGCATTTTTTGTTTGTTGAAACCTTGGGCAGTTCCGACGACTCAATGTGCTAACCCAACTGCCTAGGGCAAGTTCCAATCTCTGACATATATGTGAGAAGATATGGTGTGAATATATAGTCATGTCAGAGTTGTCTGTGTAGCTGGTGGCTGGAGGCCAGAGAAGCTGGATTTAGGCAGCGGAAGGCTGCCATCTTGCTGTACCCGGGATCCGTAAAGGCTCTCCTTCACGGTACAGCAAGTCCCAGTCTCTCTCACATCATCAGAGGATTATGGTGTGGACTAGTCCATATCAAGGTCCATGACAGGGTTGTCTGTAGAGCTGGTGGCTGGAGGTCAGGGACGCTCAGCAGGATGGCATCATCAGGAAGAGTGGTTGAGCACCATCCAGGAGGCGCGGTGTGCCAAGTCAAGCGGCGGAAGGCAGGGATGTCTCCCAGCAGGGTGGCCATGGCATGGGGGCAGAAAAAGGAGATGAGTTAGAGTAGCAAATATCAGGGAATGTATGTATTGTATTGCTTATCTATTGTATTATACATATGTCTTATAACCAAGCATTCAGTCAGCACTTAATTAATTCATGAGGCAGTTAGGTGATCATTTTCTACTTTTAGTAGCATTAAGACATGTTATTGCAATTGGGTAAAAACTATGTTTGAGTCTATTTGTCCTTGTGTGTATTGCTCTATACCGTTTACCTGAAGGCAGCAGTTCGAACAGGGGGTGTCCAGGGTGTGAGGTGTCCTTTATGATGTTATGGGCTTTTTTGAGGCAGCGGGAGCTGTGAAGGTCTTCCAGTGTGAGGAGAGGGCAGCCGATGATCCTTTGAGCAGCGTTGATGACTCCCTGTAGTGCTTTCCTCTGAGCCACTGTGCAGCTAGCGTACCAGATGCATATGCAGTACGTTAGGATACTTTCGATGGAGGCTCTATAGAAAGACACCAGCAGTCTCTGTGTGATGTTGTTCCTCCTTAGTACTCTCAAGAAGTACAGTCTCTGTTGGGTCTTTTTCAGCAGCTCAGAGGTGTTCACACTCCAGGATAGGTTCTCCTCTATGTTGACTCCCAAGAAGCGGAAGTCTGCCACCCTCTCCACACAGTCGTCGCTGACGATTTGTGGTTGGACTTTGTCTTGTTTCTTCTGTAGTCTATGATGAGTTCTTCGGTCTTTTTAGTGTTTAGGAGAAGGTTGTTGTCCTTGCACCATGAAGACAGGTGCTCCACCTCATCTCTGTAGGCAGACTCGTCTCCCCCAGATATGAGCCCCACCACGGTAGTGTCATCTGCAAACTTCACAATGGTGTTGCTCTGGTGAGCGGGGGTGTAGTTGTGTGTATAAAGAGAGTAGAGCGGTGGACTGAGCACACAGCCCTGCGGTGACCCAGTGCTTAGGTTTAAGGCTGGCGATGTGTGACATCCCACTCTCACTCTCTGTCTGCGGTCTGTGAGGAAGCTGTTGATCCACCTGCAGGTACTGTGGGGGAGCCCTAGTTCTTTTAGCTTGACATCCAGTTTGTGGGGAAGAATGGTGTTGAACGCAGAGCTGTAGTATACAAAATCGTTTTGTATCGATTTGCTCTGTAGGCAAACTGGTGGGGGTCAAGGCTGCGGGGTAAGGCTGCTGTGATGTGATAGCGAACAAGCTTCTCAAAACACTTCATCACCACTGGTGTGAGTGCCACTGGTCTGTAGTCATTTAGGCTGGAGATGTGAGGTTTCTTGGGCAAGGGTACTATGGTGGAGGTCTTGAGGCAGGGTGGGAGGGTCGACTGTTCAAGGGATTGGTTGAAGATCCTGGTGAAGATATAAGCAAGCTGGTCTGCGCAGTCCCTCAGCACACGTCCCATTACGCCATCTGGGCCGGCCGCCTTCCTCGGGTTGACGGCCCGCAAGGTGCGCCTCACTTCATGTTCTTCCATAGTGATGATGGTACTGCTGTGAGCTGTGTGGTGTTGCTGTTTGCTATAGGAGCAAATTAGATTAGTATTTATTTATTTATTTTTTGATTGAAATAACTGGGACCTATTGCACAAAACTAGGATAAGGGATTAAGCCGGGATGTTTTAGTTATACTGATAAATGATTGATTAATGCAGCCAGGATAACCAAGAAACCCCGGCTTAATCCCTTATCCTAGTTTTGTGCAATAGGCCCCTGGTCAGGTTTTGGGATGAAAATAACTATGGTCATATATGCTTAGGATAATGTAACAGGATTTCAAGGAAATTATGTGTATTCAACCAACCAAGATCAAAAGTAAATATGGCACTTGAAACAAGCATTGGTGTATTCTTTATCCTTTAATGATATCTTGAGGATATTTGTTTTAATTCAAGCAGTAGTTTATTTGCTAACACTTGCTGTTCAGTCAGAGAAATTCTCATTGCTTATGCGTATGTTAGATTATGCACGTTATTTTCTAGTCTCAGTTGAGAAAATGCACCCAGGCTACATTGGGTTTGTTTTCAAGATCAGTTTCATTTAGTTTGGTGCCCACCGTCATCAGAAACTGTAAGTTTCTATCGTGTTTAATTGTGTTAACATTTCGTAGAAATTGACCTTGATTAGCCTACGTAAGCTCCATCGGTAGGGCCGTGTATATATCTATGGGTAGCCTATATCTATTTTAACGATTATTTTCAATAAGCAATAGGTTGTTGGGTAAAAAACGGACATCACTTTTTTTTACTGTTAATAAAGAACATTGACATCTCGTTCGCCCATAATTTCTATTTTCCAACTCAAATTGGAAATGAGAATACTTCCAGACATCTGTAACAAACAATTTGGGTCCTTTGTTAAGATCAGGCAGGTTAACAGCCCGCAAAAATGTTTTAGACCAATAAAAAAGGCGAATTGAGCCGGGCACTAGACAAATCGGAATGATTTGGCTGTTGCTTAACTACGCCCCTCACAGATTTGGTAACCCTAGCAGATCCGATACCCACAGGTACCTTTGCCGAAACTTTGCGCCGCCTTCGGTGTACCTCCACAAAATCGCATCAAAGCGACGCAGACAACACATACCTCGACAGTTCTGATTGGTCTGCTTTACATCGGGAAACGGTGTCTAAAATGTGGATATAATTTTGGAGGCCAATTTTGGATTTACGACAAATATCTTCTCATACTTTCACATAAGTATTTGTTTACATGCAATAGCTAGCAAGCTAACATGTGGCATCCCGTGATTACAGTTTGTGCAAACAGTATTTTATAGGTTCGTGGTTTTCCTTCGCATTTAGCATTTTCTATGTGTCTATAACTTACAAGTGTAGTGCTGCTACTCCAATTTTTTTTTTTAACAATTACTATATTTATCCGCACAGGTTGGCGACAGTCCATAGAAATATCGTTCTCTGAGGAACGATGACGTTGTGGTTGTTATGACAATAAATCCGACGTTTGTAAAACTAAATACGTGTTTTACCACTGAGTTATAGCCATATAGTCGATAATTCTAGTGTTGTGTTATTGATTTGAATGGTCTTTGGCCTATCCTAACATGCTGTGCTCAGAAGTGCAGGGGAGGGCTTTGGTGGGGGGCACAGAAGTTTTTTTGTTTTTTTGCCGGTATGCAACTCATACTATGCCTCCATAAATCTCAAAATATGTTGAGACTTGCTATATCATTCAAAGTAGCTTACAGCACAGAGAATTATTTATTGTGCTCACCTGTCTTGTTTATTTGCTTACCTAACTGTTATATTAGTAAATCATAATTTCAAGGTTTATTTGTTCCACTGCAGAAAGGCATAGCAGAGAGCCAATAGAACGCATTTTTTGACCATCATATAATGTTCTTTGAGCCTCAATAATTGTGTATGCAAATTTGTGCAGCTGAAAAAGACCCAGGAGCATTTCTAGGCTGTCTATTCCATGCTCAGAAATATATAATGTTCGTATTTCACACCATTTGGCCAGTTTCCCGCCCCCTGGCGCTGATTGGCTAGTTTATTGTGAGGCCTATTGGCTGTTTTTTCGCTGAAGCAGATTGGCTCCCTAGTGTCACTGATACTCTTAACGTTATACCGCTAGAAAACAAATTAATCTACATGTGACCCCAACTGTAGGCTATACTGACTGTATACAGATTACAGTTTTATCGCTCCCCTTTTAACATTACCGTTTTATTTTATAGTGCTACGATTACGCCTACGCTACAAGCAAGCAGCAGGTCAATATGCTGCAACGGTAGTAGCCCGAGTAGTAGTACCTGAGGTTATGATATGCTATGATAGACGGCGATATGCATCTTTACCGGGAAATTAACAAAGGCTATTACGTTTGTATAGTAAACATTCCAAGTTCACCTCAAACCCCGGTGTTAAAACTTGGTAATGGACTGGGGCTATATAAGCACAGACCGGGGTGAAGCCTGGGGGAAATGCGACATTAGTATCTGTTGTTATGCTTGCTAGCCTACCAACACTTTAGTGACCGAGTGTGCAGCAACTAGAGCTTCGCAATAACCTGGATATCCAAGTAGTATCAAGTAGGCAAACTGTACAAGGCCATAGAAATACCAGTCTAATTCTATGGTTATGGCGACCAAAAAACACTGAATTCTAGCGTGGTTACCTACCGGCAGAATCGGTTGTGGTTGGAGAACAGTTGAAATTGATCCTGGTTTCAGGCATAGTGTTCGTGAAAAGCCGGATTGATACAGTCTGAGGTTGGTGAAACAATCTGGGGTGAAATGACCAGAGCAAACGACCAATCTTGTGGTTGTAGATAAAAATCAACTACTCCCGTTGAATGTGAGGAAGATTCCGGACAACCCCAGCCCGGTACATCCTGGAATGTTACACGTGCGCACTGACATTTTTTTTCTTATGTTCTCCAGTTAAACAGAAATTCAACATGCGCTTATTTCAAACAGAAATTCAACATGCACTTATTTTTCTTAGAGCCGTTAACCGTTCTCAATGTTAGCTAGCTATTACATAGACTACAGTTTGTTTATAGCCTACCGCTGAAGCAACAGGGGGCTGGACAAGAGACTGTTTTTTTGTTCAGACAATTTTGATTGGACCAAAGAGTCTAGAGCTAGAGCTCTTTGGATTGGACAATGTAATGGAGGCGGTGTAGCTTTGCGCTGTTTACGTACACCAAGCACTAGTTTCAGATTTGTTTTTTTTCAGCCCGGCAAATTCTAGCCTGAAATTTGCATGTAGGAGGTGGCGGAGGATGGTGTTGGGTGTTTCGGTATGGTCTGTTAGATACCTTAAGCTACCTAAATTCAACAATAACAAGGTAAATGTGGATTTGCATTCTATATTCTATATATGCATTCTCTTTAAATATCCACAAAAGTGTTCTTGTCTTTATCACTATTTTACAGGCATTCTGAAATTGTGCTTCGATAGGACAGAATAGCCCAGTATGATTGCAGTCAATTTACCAACATCACTTCCCTTTTAGATTCAACCAGCAGCTGGGAACAGATCACTTATCTCCTTCGGAGGATGAGGACCCCACCAAATCCACAGGCAAAAAGACACACCCATTACAAAAAAAAAACAATAAATAAATGGTTTATAATTGGACCAGATTGTGAAAGGTGGTGTCTCCATTACCAGTGTTTGTATGGTTCTCCCTGATACTAGTATATTTGGGTGTCAAGAAAAGAATTCTCGCAACATTCCAAATCCATTTAACTGATTTTTGCACTAATCACTAAATGTATCATATCTTGTGAACAGTATGTGATATTCACAGAAACTTTGTACCTCTACATAGCACACAAGATTCTATTTTTTTCATACACTCTATATTTTTCTCTATCTTGTACAGAAATATACTTAAAAAGGATTTATGTCTGAAGAAATTGAAATTTTACTGATTTTAGGACGAGTAATTCCAGATAATTTTCAAGATATTTTCATTACTTGATCAAAACTAGACACTGCAATTTATATCATGTTATAGTGCTGATTCTTCTGATTCTAATGGTATATATAAAGCATATGTCGTATGCACCTGCTGTATGGCAATGACACTCCAACAGAGCAAAGAATTCCAGAAACATTCCAAGAACGACCCAACGCTCCTTTGTGTTGTGGTGGTGAATTATCACGCGTTGCAGTGACTCCAACGACGCAGTATATATATATATATAGCAAGCAGATGTTAGAAGTGGTATTGCTCTGCGAACTGAACAGTTACTCCACGAAACTTCTACTTCTGCTTGACATTCACAGTGACTAGCATTAAGTATAGAACAGCTAACGTTAACTGACAAACCAACTGTCTAATGTTGCCATAAAAATAACTTACCTTCCACGTTGTGTATGTGTATATTAATCCAATTGCTGTAGCCTTTCAACAAAACAGACAGTGGAATATTACTGTCCTTACTGAGCTAATTCTCAAATATTTCAATTTGATTTGTGGTCCAAACGGCGGTGCCAACATGAGCGTTATCATAACTTTTTTGTTGAGTTCCGGATTTGTGTAGGCTACCCCTCGTTCTGATTTTCAAGATGAACAGCGGGTGAATAAAGCAAATACTGAGTGTGCACTTTCATGCGTGTAAGGTTCTCATCATCACCCCATGGACACCCCTAGCCTGGCAATAAAAACAGTCTTACCCACTCTGCAGTCTCCTTTAGGCAAATACATTAATATGCCAGGTCATCTGTGTTGATAAAAAAAACATTGTAGAAGAAAAATTACAAAGTGACCAAAGTGACGATAGCCAGCCTAGCTAGTGCGATAAGGCTAAACCTATTGCCAGAGATTGTGTCATTAGATGTTTAGGAATAATTAAGCAATAAGCCGATCAGGTGTGCTGTTAGAAACTGTGAAAGTAAACGCCGCAAAAGGGAAGCTAAAAGTTTTCAAAAGTTTCCAGTCCGAGATCGCGAAAGGACTAATCTTTGGCTTATTGCTGTTGGCTTGGACATCAACACCTTGTGACAAACAACAGGGAACAATTTAGGCAAAATATAACACTTTTCAAAGTTAGTTGTACTTCAGAAATTATTGTATCAGCTTGGACGTACACATCGATGACCTGGCATATTACCGTATTGGCCCGATAATAAGACAACCCTGAATATAAGACGACCCCCCCTTTTCCCAGGTTTCCCAGTTTTTTGAAGACCAGGTTTTATTTTATACATAATGCTGGATATAATTTGTTGAAAAAAAAAAAACAAAGGTGCTTTTGCTTTTTGTATTTAAATATAATGAAAATAGCCTAAACTGCAGGCAGCCTTAAGCTGTCTAAATTGAAACCTGTAAGCATCTTTCCACAACCTATGGAATATTTTTTTTCATTAAAGTTAAATAATCATATGAAGAACTAGCCTGGGCCCGCCCATACTTCCTGTGACGCTACATTGAATTTCGCAGCTATGCATTAACCATAATACCTATATATCTGCATCAGTCTAGTTTACAACATGAAAGCACTGACACAAAAGAAAACAGTGGTGCACATTGAGCTCTTCTGCTGCGTGGCATAGGCCTAACCTGGGCTACTCTTCACAGACGTCATCTTCCTCTCTAACGACCAGGCAATGATTGGTCTGCGACAAAGCGAGTCCATTGCGCCGTATCATTCTTTTACACCACCGGAGACTAGCTTTGAATCCATTTGTCGGTAGGCTACATTCAGTTCTTTGGCTATCTCCAAAGCTTTTAGCTGTAATATGGCTCTGGTTATGGGCATTCCATCTTCATGTTTTACTGTGACATACTCACAGACTCAGCTGTCAATTTCTTGGAAGCGGCCGCATTGGATTGCATCTCACGGTACACACACGGCAAAACTTTCTTTGACTATTACCATTTTTCAGCCGTTCAGATCGCTAACGACAAACATCGCACCCAGTGACCCCATATTGTCTGGTTGCGTGAGAGCTATTCGAGTATTCGCCCAAGTTCACTAACATAATTCTAAATTCCACTATTTTATCTAGTCCACGAATATAAGACAACCCCCCTATTTTAAGCGCTATTTTTAGAACGAAAACCTTGTCTTATATTCGGGCAATACGGTAATTCACTTGCCTAAGGGAGACTGTCTTTTATTGCCAGGCTAGGGGTGTCCATTCCCTTGCGTTAGCCTAGCACCAGCGAACTCAAATGATAGAACGACTGGATGAAATGAGTTGAAAACGGTCTCCAATGATACATATCACTCAGGCTTGCTTGGAAATGAGGTTCAACATAAAAAATTCTGAACCCCTCCTTTAATGATGTGGAAGTGTGTCCTCAAAGTAGGAGGTGTCCTCAAAACAACAAACCCTCAGCTACTAAATAGATGAACGCTAATTAAATTGTCCTTGCATACACAGCACTCACTAACATGTCTCACTCACAATTAATTCTTCTCTCTTCTGACTAACCTATCTAATCCCCTGAATATTGCCGCCCGGACACCTCCCCCCAATCAAAAACCCATCATAAAAGATTGACACATTCTATCATGTTTTATCACATTCTATCACTCAGACACACAGACACTCACACGCTCGCGCACACACATACACACAGAACATATAGGACAACAGTTCACGAGGGACAAGTAGCCTTGGCGCTACACTGCCCCCCCCCTTTAAATTTCCTTGTCCCGAGGAAGAAAGAAGTCATCTAGGCGCCAAGGTTGGTGAAGCTCACTTCGAGGTCTCAAGTTTTAAGTTTGTAGAGGTTCTTGAGGGTGTGGTGCTGAAGCAAGGGGGAGCACAGCGCCAAGCGGTGTTGTTCTCCGGTGCGGGTGGTCGTTGGCTAGAGCGTCGCCGCTGCCTACCCTCCCCCAGATGGTCGTCAGGCACCGGCAGGGAGGAACCTGGTTCTGGAAGATCAGTGTCACCAGAACCAGCAGTAAAACCAGGTCTTCGGCGGGCCCGTCGCTCACGCACACTCACCTCCCTGTCGCCACGCACAGGCGAGAAGAGATGTAGCCCATGTGACTCTGGCCCCAACTGCCCCTGGTTGTCCCCAGATCCACCTAGCGCTGCGTTTTCAGCTCCTCTAGGTGACCCTGGAACCAGGGCTGAATGTTCACCCCCTGAGGATCCCCACCAATCACCTGGCGCTGCATGTTCAGCTCCTCCAGGTTCATGGCAACTCACCTCAGGGGAGGGTTGCTGCCTTCTTCGGTTAAAGGGCCTACGATCACCTAAGTAGGGAGCCAGTCTGTACCGGTGCAAGACCACGCAGCGTCCTCCTGGTTTCTTCCGTATCCGATAGGTCACCTCGCCAACCCTTTCTACCACATACGCTGGTCCCTCCCAGGCACAATCCAGCTTGGGTGACCGGCCCTTCATTCTCTCTGGAGAGTACACCCAGACCAACTCTCCTTCCATGAAGTCACGACCTGTAGCATGATGGTCGTATGCTCTCTTCTGCCGCAGCCCAGTCTGAATGGCCTGCTGGCGGGCAAAGTCATGAGCCAGCTGAAGTCGGTCCTGGAGCTGTTGGGCATACTCTAGGCCCGGGGGAACATTGGGAGCATCCAGGGGCTGGCCCATTAGGAGTGAAGATGGTGTCCGTAGCTCTCTACCTAACATGAGCAGTGCTGGAGTACAGCCCGTGGATTCCTGGACAGCAGTACGGCTTGCCATCAGTACAAAGGGAAGCTGGAGGTCCCAGTCTTCCTGGTCCTGCTGCACACACAAGGCTAGCTGGGTAGCGAGGGTACAGTTGTACCTTTCCACAAGCCCATCACTCTGTGGATGAAGAGCAGTGGTTCGGGTCTTCCGAATACCCAGGCGCTGACAGAAGTCGGAGAAGGTGCGGGATTCGAAGTTTCGACCCTGGTCAGTGTGGAGTTCAGCTGGCATCCCAAAGCGTGAAAACATGTCCTCCAAAAGCACCTCAGCACTTGGGCAACCATCCTGAGTAGGCACTGCATAAGCCTCAGGCCACTTGGTAAAGTACTCAATCGCTACAATAACATACTGATTACCCCTGGGTATCTTTGGAAATGGTCCCAGCACATCTACTGCTACCCTGTCCATTGGCATCCCACCAGCCTCTGCCGGAGAGGTGCATGAGAGCGTCCAAGAGGTCCTTTGTGGGCCGTGCAGGCATCACATCTGCGGCAATAAGACTCCACATCTCTCCTGCTGGTGCTCCAGTAGAACTCTTGTCGCACATGTTTCAGAGTCTTTTTCACCCCAAAATGTCCAGCTACATGTGGCCCGTGCATGGCTTCTAGGACTAAGCCACAACAGACCTTGGGGACCACAATTTGCCACTTGGCTTGACCCGTTGCAGGCTCCACCCAACGTCTCTTCAACACTCCAGCATGTAAAGCCAGCCCATCCCACATGGACCACAGGGCCCTCACCGTGAGTCCATGGGCAGCCACATCCTCCCATAGTGGACGCTGTTCTGACCCCACCCAGCTGATGACCTTTGAGAGCTCTGGGTCCTTCCACTGTTCAGCAGCCCAGGCCAGGTTGGAATCTGGCAAGTCGGCTCTGCACTGAATTGCAGTAGGGTCCTCCCCCAGCCCTACCTGCACCATACCCCCAGCGCTGCCGGAGATGTAATCAAAAAGGTTACCGAATTCTTGAGCCAACAGAATCTACTTGACCACAACCAATCTGGCTTTAAGAGTGGCCACTCCACTGAAACAGCTCTACTATCTGTGGTTGAAGCCTTAAAAGAAGCCAGACCGGAATCAAGGTCATCCGTACTCATCCTGCTTGACCTGTAAGCTGCATTTGATACAGTAAACCACAGCATTCTATTATCTATACTGTCAAACATGGGCATCAAGGGTGATGCATACTGCTGGTTCAAATCCTACCTCACTGGGCGACTGTTCAAAGTATCCTGGCTAGGACACACGTCTGCGCCTTACCACCTTGCTACTGGAGTACCCCAAGGATCTGTGTTGGGCCCCCTTCTTTTCTCCATATATACCACTTCTTTCGACCAAATCATTCGCCAGCACGGCTTCTCTTACCACTGCTATGCCGATGATACCCAGCTCTGTCATTCTCACCCGATGACCCAACCATCCCAACACGAATCTCAGATTGCCTCTCTGACATCTCTGCATGGATGCAAGATCATCATCTCCAGCTGAACCTCTCAAAAACCGAACTGCTGGTCCTCCCCGCTAAACCAACAATTCACCACAACATCTGCATCAACTCTGGCTCCTTGTCTCTTGCTCCCTCACGGGTAGCCAGGAACCTAGGTGTTATGATTGATGACCAGCTAACCTTCAATGACCATGTTGACTCTGTTGCCCGCTTTGCACTATTCAATATCAAAAAGATCAGACCATACGTAACTCCACAAGCCTCCCAATTGCTGGTTCAAACTATGGTCCTCTCACGCCTTGAGTACTGCAATGCCCTTCTGGTAGGACTTCTGCCTGTGCCGTCAAGCCACTTCAGATGATCCAAAATGCTGCGGCGCGTCTCATCTTCAATCAGCCGAAGAGGGCGCAAGTCACCCCTTTGCTAATCGTGCTCCACTGGTTGCCTCTGGCGGCTCGTATCAAATTCAAATCACTGATACTGACTTACAAAGTGCTTAGAGGATCAGCCCCTTTTTATCTAAGCACTCTCATAAAGGCTCATGCCACCCCCCGACAACTCCGGTCCTCCAATGACTGTCGACTGGCAGTCCCGGCACCTCGCCCAAGGCAATCCAGACTCTTCTCATGTGTCGTCCCACGCTGGTGTGATGACTTACCTAAAACAATCAGAACAGGGCCATCTCTGGAGGCCTTCAAAAAGCTCCTAAAGACACAGCTATTCAGAGAACATCTTCTATCCTAGCACTTAATTGAACTGAAGCACTATTCCCTAGCACTATGCTCTTTAAGGTTTCTGCTATGTAGCTTGATTGTTATCCTCTTTATGTAAGTCGCTTTGAATAAAAGCGTCTGCTAAATGCCTAAATGTAATGTAAATGTAAGGATTGGTGCGTTGCAGAGGGCAGACTTAAGTTAATCGAAAGCCTGTTGCTGCTCAGGACCCCAGCGGAACCGTTGCTCCTTCCGTGACAACTGATGAAGGGGGGCAGCCAGAGTAGCAAAGCCTGGGACGAACCTACAGTAGTACGAGGCTAGCCCAAGGAAGGATCTCAACTGCCGCAAGCTACATGGAATTGGCCAATCACGCACAGCATCAGTTTTCCTGCCGTCCGTGGCGACTCTGTCCGCACTCACCTGATGGCCAAGGAAGGTGACAGCTCGCTACATCAACTTACATTTCTCTGGGTGAAGCTTAAGGCTAGCTTGAGATATTCTGGTGATGACCAAATCCAGGTGATGTAGAGCAGACTCAAAATCCTGGCCATGGACTGACAGGTCATCAAGGGACACTAGACACGCGCCTCTGGGGACCCCTTGCAACACCCATTCCATCAGGCGCTCGAAGGTGGCAGGAGCATTACAAAGTCAAACAGACATCGTCTTGAACTGCCACAGCCTTGTGCCGGTGGTGAAGGCAGTCTTGGGCTTAGCATCAGGACTTAGGGGCACCTGCCAGTAACCAGATCGGAGGTCCAATGAAGAGAACCACTGTGAACCTGCAATCTGATCAAGAGACTCATCTATTTGGGGCAGCGGGTAAGAGTCTTTGACAGTCACATCGTTAAGCCGCCAAAAATCAATGCAGAACTGCCAGTTGCCATCCTTTTTGGGGACCAAGACGACCGGAGATGCCCATGGGCTCTCAGAGGGCTCAATCACTCCTGCTGCCCTCATTTCTTCAAGGCACTGCTCTGCTGCCAGCTGGCAAGAAAGAAGTAAGCACCGTGCACGTTGACAGATAGGCACTGCGTCACCAGTGTTGATGCTGTGCTGCACCAGCTAAGTCTGCCCAACACCACCAGGCAGCAAAAGCAGTGTGGTGACGCTCCAGAACAGTCAGCAGCATCTGCTTCTGTGACTCATCAAGTGTTCTGCTACTGTCCATCCATAATTGCCGAACCGCCTGCACCTGTATGGCTGTTTCAAGGACTGGCATCCTGGGATCAGCTAACACAGTCGTCGACAGCTGTTGGGTTGATGAATCAGGGCCAGCAGTTACTGTTGGGGGGGACAGCGCAGGGACTTCTGAGAGTGGAGGCAGGGTTGCAGTAGTAGGCTGATCCAGACTGTCTGCTACATGGAGTAAGCCAACACAATGAAAGGGTGGTGTGAGAGGTGTTGGGCTGAAAAAGATGGTCACTGTATCTGCTCCTGGAAGGGTGAGACATGCGGCTCCAAGGTCAACAACAGCAGCCACCACACGAAGGAAAGACACTGTTCTGGAAGTTCAGCGACCCAGACACACATGACAACTGGACGTCCTGCAATCCTACCAGCCTACCATCGGAGCTTGTTCACCAGTGACAGTAGTTAAAGGAACATGACTAGGCTGGATGACTTGATTCATCAGCAAACTAGGATGTACTATTGTGACGGTGGACCCAGTGTCAATTAAAGCCATTACTAGTTGACCATCTACTGTTGCATGTATGCGGCAACACTCAATTGAACAAAGAGAGGAAGAAGCTCTGTGTGGAGACTCTACAGTGACAACAGGACCAGAAGCGTCTCCTTCTATTCTGGCCTTTCCCCATTTCCCTGCTGCCGAGACGTAGCTACTGAATCAAGTGAGGTGCAGTGGCGGCGTAGATGGCCCCTCTCTCCACAGCGCCAGCAGATGGCATCACATCCTCCAGCGGTAGGCCCCATAGCGGGCGATGGCTGGTCTAGTTCTCTGGGGTAAACTGCAAAGGCCCTTGGTCGGCTTCCCCAGCCACCATTTGGCGGTCTAGCTGACTGTTCATCAAAAAAACCCTTCAATGGTCAGCGCATGCTGCAGTGCTTCCTCGGGAGTGGTGGGCTGCATGAGCCGCAGCTGTTGCCTGAGTCTGTCCGGCATAAGGCCGCTGAGAAAAGCGTCCAATGTGAGTGCATCCAGTACCTCCCCACTAAAGGATGGGTAACTGCATTGTGCAAAGTGGCGCAAATCAGCCTAGTCACCTAGTGGCTCTCTCAGTTGACGCATGCGCGCCTGAAACTGTTGGCGGCAGGAGAGCATAGGTGTGGTGTCACCAAAACGGCGGGAGAGAGCCTGGAGCAACACATCTGTGTGGGTCACCTGGATTCCTTGGATGTCTAGGAATATTTGTAAAGCGTCATCTTCTAATGCTGCTGCTAATTGGCCTACCTTGTCTTCCTCTGTCCATCCATTACACTTAGCCATCATCTCAAATTTCTGCTGAAATGCCTCATAAGATGAACAGCCATCGTATCTGCCCAGTTTTAATTGATTTTTGCCAGGCGCAGGTGCAGCTGGCAATGGTGGGGTCAGGGTAGCTGATTGGGACACTCCCAAGTGAGGCCCAGTCACTGGGGAGGTTGTGTACAGATACAGCGGAACCTGAACGTTTGACGGAAATGCCTATTTTTCAGCAGAAAGGGAACCATCTACCTCCCAGTGAGGCCCAGTCACTGGAGAGGTAGCATGTTGGCAGGGGGAGGGCGATACTCTCCAGTGAGGCCCAGTCACAGGAGAGATAGACCAACATGATGAAGGCTGAATGTTCACTAATGGTGTAGCTTTGCATAGAGATCCCACAGGAAATGGGAGCATGGCATCATTATAGACTTGAGGCAGATTATTAGTCCTCCTGCAAGTGGATTCACGTAGGAAATTAGCACACAAGCTAACAGGTTCACTGGTAGTAAAGCTATGTGGGTTGTAGGCTCTTGCAGGTGGGCATGAAAGTAAAGGAGATGAAAGGTCTGTTGTGACATTAGGAGTCTCCACTGTGTTAGGGTTGCAGAAGTGTACACCATTGGAATAGGCTGAGTGGATGGCACTGAACTCAGTGTTAACTTGTGCTGTTATCCAGTTAGCTTTAGCCAGAGGACATGTGTCTGTAGGCAGATCGCTAGCCTTAAGATCGCAAATTAACTGATTTGTTTCAGGCTCAATTGAATGCTGTGGATGGCTGCTAACATGCCCTGTAAACAGGTTAGCTCCTGCTAGCCGATGCATAGAGTTATCACTATAAACAATGCTAGTGTGGCCAGTGAACGGGTTAGCTCCGGGCTGTCGGCTAGCTGCCAGTGTGCTGGTGAACTGGATGTTTTTATTAAACCCCTTCCGGTCTCTCGACGTACCGTTGCCCGTAGCAACAGTGAACCCTCCAACAGGGGCACGAACGGTGAAGTTGTCAGAGCATTCCAAGTCAGCGGCACATTCATTGGAAACTTTAGATGGGAGAAATGGATAGAAAGGGATTCCGTGTGGCTAGCCTGCTAGCTCTTTCTTCCTCTCCCTCAGGATTTCGGTAGTCCAGCCCATGTCGGGGCTTTTCCCTAATGTTATCTACGATGAATTGGAAAGATCTTACCGACGGTGCCTCTCCATTCTCCGACTGGGTTTCCATCCTTAGTCACAGTCTGCGTTTTATCCCACTTCTGACTCCAGTGTAACGCCGTGGGTAGATGACGACTTGTAAGGATTTTAGACGGAGACGTAGGTAGAGGGAGATTCACCAGAAAGGTCACGTTTATTGCATTTTTGTTACAACCTATAGGCAAGGGGTAGTAGGAGGTGTCCTCAAAACAACAAACCCTCAGCTACTAAATAGATGAACGCTAATTAAATTATCCTTGCATTCACAGCATTCACTAACACATCTCACTCACAATTAATTCTTCTCTTCTGACTAAACTTACTGAACGTCTTAGAACCCTGATCAGGTAACATTTTTAAGCAGTGGGCAATCAGGAGAACGATCGTGATGTCTTCGTTAATTTTATGTCCGAGCCAAATGAACAAGTTTGTAATTCGTCCTCCCGAAAAAAGACTTCGTCTTACTGATTAGATAGATAGATACTTTATTGATCCCCAAGGGGGAAATTCAAGATGGTGGAATCACTTTGGCTGCCATTCATACGGCGCCATTAAAAAAGAGATAAGGAAACTGGAATACATAAGGAAAGAGGAGGAGATAAAAAACAGCCCACCAGACTATACACCAATAGGGAGTATAGTTTGGTGTCAGAAAAAAAACACCTCAGCACATATAAGCAATTTATCACAGAACACAGGTGGGGAGGGAGGGGGGGGGGGGGGGGGGGGGGGGGGGGG
>JAGFZM010001012.1:933126-945924 GCA_017657215.1 Limnothrissa miodon | reverse complement strand
ACACACACACACACACACATTTATATAAACACAAACAGAGGCCTTGTGGGGACTCTAAGGATTATTTGCAGCTTTTGGTGGTCTATATCATGGAGCTGGCAGAACACTCCGTTTGAACTGTGCTGGCAAGTGTCTAATCCAAGATCAGAAAGCAGAAGTTTTCCCCAGCATTTACTAATTAGTACTAAACCCTGAGCCGAATAATTGCTATAATTAGCTACCTCAGAGTGCGAGTGTGGAGGAGCCGTGCTGATATGTGTAATTTAACTTTTGTAAGAGAAACAGAAACTTTTAGGATGAGTTGCATTGCATAGTTAGAGAAGCAGGAGAAAGAGCAGAGTCTGGGCATACAAGAAACTTTTTCACACACACTCATACTCACTCATACATGCTCGCAAACACAAACACACACACACACACACACACACACACACAGACACACACACCTGTAGTTCTTGGAACACAAACAACCCTTAGGAATCAGGCCACCCCCACTAATGCTCAGTTTTTCGCTGAAGAGTTGGGGGGGGCCCTCAGCTAGAGGGGTGGGGTGGGGTGGGGGGCTCCTGAGAACTGACACTCACCCACGGGGCCGTGGGGACGAGCAGCGAGAGGATGAGGAGGTCGCTGCAGCAGCCGTCCAGCTCCGACACGCAGCTCGCCGCCTGGTTGAGCAGACGCATGTAGGGGGCCCAGGGGCCCCGCCCGGGGGTTCGGGGGGCCTCCACTCCGCCGGGGGCCAGGACCAGGCTCAGGGTCTGCCTGATCCCATGCAGGTGTTTGAACAGCTGGCAGAGCCGGGACTCCAGGGCACTCTACAGGAAGGAGGGGGGGAGAGAGGGGTAGGGGTTTGAAGGGGGAGAACAACAACCGTCAACACTGTCAAAAGCTGAGGCCTACGGCGCAGGTGATGGGTCAAGGAAAAAGAGGACAAAGACGGAAGAGAAAAGACAGACAAAGAGAAAAGGGAGAAAGAGGGGCAGAGACAGAGAGGTGAGTGTCAAAATAAGGGGCCCGTCGGGACTTGCAAAGGCGGTCATCCTGCCCATCAGCATGACAGGCAATGTGTGTGTGTGTGTGTGTGTGTGTGTGTGAGTGAGTGAGAGAGAGAGAGACAAAGAGTGATGGAGATGAAGGCTACTGGGCTGCCGTATGGTTAGGTTCTGCCTGTTTCCAAAATGCCCATGAGAAGCTCAAGGTGACAGGAATAATAAACAGAGGTGACAGACAGAGAGAGGGGGGGGGGGCAGTACGAGAAGGGGGAGGCAGGCATCCACACCAATGTTAAAAGACAGAGACAGAGAGAGTAAGGTCTGGGGTTTGACACGAGAGTCCAAATATGCAAACAAGGATCAAACAGCAGGGCCAGTCCAGTCCAAAGGCAACTGCCATCATTAGCCTCTGAAGCCCATACACACCTGACAGACTCTAACTCAGCAGTAGTCCTTCAAAAGATAGGAAGGATAAGCAAGAATGTACAAACATTTCCTGTTTGTAGATCTATCAGTATTGTTTACAATATGTCATTTGTTTCTATAAGCTTGCTGGATGTCAAATCAATCATTCAAAAAACACAAGAAAAGTGTCTTTGAAGATTATGGGAAAAACAGATAAATCTGCTGTAAGTTGGCAAGAGAGATCATGTTGGATTAGATACAACGATTAAATGACAAAAGCCCATCACATCTGCCTTCATACAAAAACAACAACATATTGTGGCTGCATCTTCTCATGAAAAATTGCGGATTAAAGCAAAACCTTGAATATCTTGTTTGCGATTTCCATGTTTTGTTACATTATGGCAGAGGAAGCGTCTACATTCCAGCAATACTCTGCCAACGTTTACCAATTGCCGATTTGCTCTGCTCTTTTGTTGTCTTGTTTGACTGTGAACAGACAACAGCACGGAAACATCAAGACACCAGTCCCCTATCCAGGCACCAGGGACTCGTTTGCTGCCAATTACAACGAACTTCTGACCAATCTTCAGCGCGGGCAGCCAAGGCCTGATTTAGAGTGTGCACATGGTGCTTTTAGCATGGCTGGAACGCATTTCCAGTGTGAAATTATTCCAGATGCCCGGAACTCACCTCTGCGCCCACCATATCTAACAGCCTTAAAACTGCAAACAGCCTTAAAACTGCAAACAGCCTTGTGCCCGCGCGCCATCAGCTCAACTCAGACAAAGGTGGACGCAAACACACTTGTTTACAGTCGAGCTGATGAGGCCGAACGGACAGTATATCCATTCCATTCAAGTCAGGTCATAATAAATCATGTTAGAATGGAGTTTGTTATGGTATATGCAGTGTGTACATAAAGTGCATAATAAGTTATGTTAAAGTACATAATGACTTATGTGTCCTTGTTCTGGTATATAACATATTATCCTGTGTATACCTTTATATGTTTATCAGTGTTGCTCTTAGTACATGGAGTACCATAGCACATGCGGATACCATGGTTTTGCATGCATTTGCATTTCTCTCACATCTGGAATTAGCAGTCTGAAAAGAGCGTGGGTAGGAGCATGTGAGAGCTGTGATGTAAACTGGTTTGGTATGAGGTCCCGGACTAGTGGATTCCATGAAGCAGATTTCCAATGGCTACCTTCCCTCTGTTTTTTTTATCTGAAGGAAAGTACAGTTTGCTGAAAGGTTAGCAAAAAACCTTCTCTCTCTCTCTCTCTCTCTGTAAAAGTCATGGTACAGCCATGACCAATCCAAGATCAAACCAGGAAAAGGAAAGATTGGAAGTGTCCATCTCCATGAGGCCAGGTCTACACTAGAGAGAGGGATGTCAGAGATTGCTCTCTGCCAACAACCATATAGGTGAAGGGTGAGGCCAAAGAGTGACAGAGTGGGTGAGAGAGACAGAGAGAGAGAGAGAGAGGGAATGTGTAGTGGATGGAGGAGTGAGAGGGGCTCTCACAGGGCCTTCAAGAAGCATGGAAGAGTCATCATGAAAATCGAACTTCTCCATCGACATGTGTTTCCCATCTGCACCCGCCATCCAAAATCATCACTGTCTGCTTTCAGCGTTTTATTTCTTTCTGCACAAATATGATCCTTTATATCACAGCTGTGCCACATCTGATTTAGCAGCTTCCAAAAAGAGATTTTTCTGGCCGATATGAATATCATTGGAACCAGAGTAAACTAAAACTTCTCAACGGCAGCCATATTACTACTTTTAAGAACGGGCACTAGATAAATCATTTTTGTAGAAAAGTCAAGGCTGAAGTAGCTGATTCCTTCACATCTTAACAAACTGAGATCAGTAACTTGCCGTACTTAAAATACACACAAATATCACTATATTAGCAATTTAATAGTCCATGTTTCTTTTTTTTCCTTTACAGAAAATCGAATTAAGCCAAAATTAACTAAAGAGTGTCACCTCTCCTTTTCAGTCTCCGTTCCACAATGAACCGTGTAAGTGGATTCACAAGAACCACAGAGGAACACATTTTCATACGAGTTTTGAAAATGAATTGTCATCTGTACCATAATGGAACAGTATCAATAGAACCAGTGTTGCCTGTCTTCAATTCCCAAGCTCAGAAAATGAAAGCAAACAGACTCTACCCACCCCCTAGTTCCTCTTTAGATTACTCTCCTGGCTCAAATGAAAGGAATTAAATATTAAATAGTTCATTACCATAATTCCCCAAGCTTATTTGAAAGGAGCAAACCGTCCCCCGTGCCTTATGAGAACATATACATGCTTTCATATCGCATGCTTTCATAAAGTATTTGGTCCACAGAGTCATTCATTTTTCCATTCAGTGGGAGAATCAAGCACACACCACGACGCTTCCATTTCATAATGAAATATAGGAAAACATTTACATAGGCTTCCTCTCTCCATGCTCAACCAACATCCATTCATACATGCAGGATTCAATTTGACTGCACATCATCCCCTGATGTCCCCAAGGAGGCGGCTGTGGGGAGAATCCACTTTAAATTTAAATTGCCGGAGGACGTGTGGACGGCCTGCATCGCCACCGCCATGGTTGTTGTTTTCTGCGGGGCGGCGAAATGAGGCCCGGCCAGTGTGAAAATGGAAAATGAACTGGAGGGGGCTGAGCTGAGCTTAGATTAAACATTTCTTCATGCCCGACAAAGCGGCAGGGGGAGGCCGGAGGTTTGACACGTGTGACAAACAATTATTTAGTTGCTGTCGGAGACGAACGCTCAGGATTTAACCTCTCCTGCATTAACAGAGAGGCCGATTATAGGGCCCCAATCCCCAACCCCCAGCCCCTAAACCCCACAACCAGATAAGTGTGTTATGAAGTCTACGCATATGAAAGGAGCAGTTAAGGACACATCACAATGACCTGGTAGTTTTTGATACTTTCATTATGTCTTAAGGCTAAACACAACACAAAACACGCAGCTGTGCACACAATCATCTTAAACAGAAAATACAATAGATACTGTAGTAGTAGGCTCCGCAGGGGAGTAGTAAGACAGCAGATGCTTAGCCAACAAATGCTCAAAGCAGTTAAGACAGTAAACAGCTAGTGGCTGGTAGACTCGGGATTCGTTCATGAAAACTTCGCTAAGGGCGTAAGGCTTCCAGAAGGTTCAGTGCTCACTTCAAATTTTGGCAGCCTCAAAACGATTGCTGTTACCCACTGCCTCGAGCATTTTTATCTTAAGAATAAAGTGCTTTGGGAGTAGACTTCCCGCGGGAGTCTAAAGAACGTCTAGTCCCTTAGAATATGCAACTGCATTTTTAACTGCATGTCTGCAGCATAATTGTGTGTTATTATTGAAGGCAATCTCAATTGGTATTCCAGCATAAAATTATGTTGCAAGCGAGTATTGCTGCAAGGACAATTATAATTAACATTGTAAGAGAGAAACTAGTCAGGCAGATTGGAATAATTGTTCTGCCAATTAAGGACATATGTGGGGAGGCTAATCGCATCTTCTACAAATGGAGTCAACCGTGTTACATTTTCTTCATAATACTCCCAAAAGGCATGAGTGATGCTGCCGTAGCGATAGAACATGTTGTTCTGTCAGATATTAATCCACCATGACATACTATTAGCAAAGTAACAAGAATCATCTGAAGGAGTTGAGGCCTCAAAGAATATGCTTGTATGACTGCATTTTTAGAAAAAAAGAAGTTAAGGAATTCTTGACAAATAATAGGATCTAAATCTGGTCATATGTTGGAAGGTTCCTGAGATCATGTGTGCACTGCACAAATACCTTATTGTCTGCCCTGTAACCTGATTACTTCATTCTCTACAAGGGTGAGTGTTTAGGCAAAATATGAGACTGGGTAATCAGTGTTTTTGTGAGGGGTGTAGAACACACAAATCCAAAACTGACTCTTCTTATGAGATTGTAGGCCATTCACTCTCATAGTACAATCTGTTATTTGGGGCTAGAGGCCATTACTGTAACTCTCTTAGTGCAGCTTTTTATATGAGATTAGAGGCCAATGACTTTTGAGGTATGTCCTACTGGCAGAAATCACATGAGTATAAACAGGTATAATTCTACAGTATATGCTGGTATAGGTATAATTCTATATAACAGGCATAGTTCTATATGCTGGTGCTGTCCAAGACCAGCCATCAATATCACACCTCTACTAGTGAAAGATTAAACAGAACAGTTTACTTGTTCTCTAAACTCATCCTTCATATACACGGACACTGGCAGTGACAGATTGGGCACTATAGTGGAGATTCCAAGTGATATCAGTGCAATGCTCCTCCACCCACTCACTAAAACCTGGGCTCTAAAAGCGTGTTTGATGAACTGGACTGACTCACCACTTGCTGAAGGTTTAAGTTATTTGTCTTGCCTCCACAGAGATCAAGAAGGGTCACGGGCTGCTTGACCAGCTTTGACTTAGTCAGCACCCAGGGCATGGAGAGGTCTTCCACAGTCGTTGCCTGCAGAAAACAGGGCAGAAGATTACATTCCACAACCAACCAGCCACACCGAACCCCCCAACACACACACACACACACCAGCCCCCAAAACACACACACAGTCTGAGCCTCGCTAAGAACACGCTGGGGAACATCAAAGATGCAGCGGAATTTTTGTGTTCTTTTTTTTCCCCCACTTCTGACACGGACAAAGCTAAAGACACTCAAAGACAAATCCACTCGGAGAAGATAGCAAATCTGAGGAAGATCTACATGGCAGATTTAAACGGAAATCGCTCTGAATTTGGAAACCATCAAAATGTGGTTATGTGGCGCTAGAAAGGATGTAGATTGCAGATACTGTAAGCAGCCTCTATTAGCTTAAGATAACACTCAGGTAATGTGAGAAGTGGGATGTTGTAAAGAAGGCAAAGAAAGAACAGAGGCTGAATTTGCATACAGTAGCGTAGGACAAATAGTATAAGGAGGAACGGAACACACCACAGCCACTGAGATAAGCTTGCCACCGAGGTGAAAGCCCAGATAAAACTAAACAGAAACTTCTATTTTATTTAGCGATTTGGCACACGACCAACTGAAAAAAATTATACTGTCTGAAAAACAACTGTTAGCTTTAAATAGAATTTGAGACCTTGTTATCTTCCCCATCTCATGTTTGGTCAAGGGCCGTGTTTGAGAGTTTCTCAAGGAAAGACTTGGCTAATTGAGCCTTACAGGTACCAACAGTAACCAGAAAGAGAGCAAAATGTGCATTGTGTCCAAATTGTATGAGCAAACACTTTGCTTTGCATTTGTAGATTTAAAGCAGGTAAAATCTACACCTGCACACAAGACATGGAGCTTCCCTGAATAGAGATAAGCCACTGCATTCAGCCAGACTCATACACAGACAGACAGACAGACAGAGAGACAGACAGAGAGATAGAGAGAGCGAGGAGAGAAACCTGTATAGATTTCTCAGAGGAAAACCTGATATTAAAACCTAATAAAGGAGCCTGGCCTCCTTCCCTCCGCCGACGACCTCTAATCACAGTGCCTTAGCAGAAAGCACAAAATAAAAAGTCAACTGCCCAATTTTCCAATATAGCTCCGCCAGAAAAACAGTAAGATGTTTATAACCCTACAACCTCCATCATTTTTTTCCCTCCCAGTGAGCAACGCAGGTCAAGGCTTTCATGGTCTGCTCTGGGAGATTAATTTTACCCTCTAGATTACACTTTGTGTCGATACTCTGCAGTGACTGAAAAAATAAAACTCATATTCCAAGGTCTGAAAATTTGTTTTGGTTCACTATGGTGAAACTAAAGAACAAGGAAAAATATATATTTGAAAGATTGTTAGCTCGAGCATCAAGAGCAATATCAAATATGCATGCTTTTCAACTTTTTTTTAAACAGCAAGTCCCATAATTAGTTTAGCTTTATAGATTCTACAACTGTGAAATATCTCATTTGTTGATATTAATATAGATCTCACATGAGACAACGCGCAGACAGACACACACACACACAGACAATCAGCATTCCACCTGCGTAGTCAAAAGGTTGCTGCCAGCCCAGCCAGTACTGAATTACGAGGAAGACGTCCTCACATTTTAAAATGCGAAACCATTCCCCCCTTCCTTATTTTAACGGCGATGGGTAGACTGGTTTACAGGCTTGTTATTTTTGAAAGGAATGCATTCTGGTTGTCTACATGGGCAATATAATGAGAAGGAAATATTCACCGCGGCGCAAAACGCATGCTGATGACGCCTCGGGCTAAAAACATTTTTTTCCTGTGCCAGAGACATATAAATCTTTGGCTGAGCACTGAGTCTCCATCTCCATCGACTCGTCTTCATGACACCACACATACACACACACAAAAAAAAAAGTGGGCAGATTGCAGCTGTCTGAACAAAGCCTCAGTTAGCTGCTGGGGCCTTGCAAAGAGTCGACACATTTGCGGTGATTGGTCTCACTATGGGCCTGAAGCTGGTGGCTGAAAGCTTGGGAAAAGTGGGCTGCTTGAGTATGCCAGACACGCTTTTCTGCTTCTCAATATTCCCAACTCAAATTCAGCGTCCCTTTCAGGACCAGTGAAAGCTTTCTATGTCTGATGGAACTTTCTGGAACAGCTAACCCGCAGAGAGGGTCAACTGTCCTGCTAGATTATACAAAGCTGACAAATCCACCACGAAACAGTTACAATGGCAGGTCTTTTGTGTTTTGCATAAAAAAACAGCGTCAATGCTTTGTTTGAGGAAGCAACACATCAGCAGTCATCACAAAAAAAATGGATGAAAACAACTAACTGCTGATGACCTAAAACTGTCTGACAAGTTTTCGCATAAAATATTATTTCATATGGTGATGTGAGGTGAAGAGAAGAATGTTGCTTTATTTCTATTTTTTCCCCCATAAAAGGTCATGTCAGAAAACTAAAACACAAAAACATTCCAGCGCTTTCCAACTGGCAAAGTGACACAACGCTTCAGGATTATGCAAACACACAACCCTTCCCCCCCCCCCCCCAACTACATCAGTTGTCATTTGCTTCCAATAGAGCATCTGGGCGATGAGCTGCTTCTCTCTCGCGCGCGTCACAAGGAGGGGAGTCATAGTAAACATGTCCTCTCATAATCCGCCCCTCACAGGCTTGCTCGCCCCAGACAGTCACAGACCCACATTCCACGGATGTCTCAGCCAAACCGCAGTGACACAGCCGTAAACACGCAAATGCACTCCTTTTTGGTTCACACTCAACGTGCCACACACACACACACAGCCTCCTGTGCTATACCTCAAGTGAAATGTTTGTGTCTTTGAGGTTTACGTATGCCCCCCAGATAACACCTCCAGAGAAAATTCCACAAGCACAAATAGAACAGTCCTGAGACGATATAAGCAGGCTCACACAAAAAACGCACACGAGCACAACACATACAAACACAACACACACACACACACACACACACAACACATACAAACAACACACACAAACAAACAATGTATGCGGTTGTGACATACAACATAATCTTTTTCACACAATACAGTACATAAAATGTCAACTTCAGAGGACTGGTTGTGCTTGCTCCTGCTCTGCTTGGGAAGGCGTTTGACTAATGCGGCAGAGCAGATGTGTGAGGAGGGTGGGTGAAGATTCATCAGGGTTAAAATTGCAAATGATTGAATCATACAGGGCCTCAGAGACCCCCAAGCCCACCGTCGCAGAGAAAAACATCATCCGAGAACATTGCCTCCCAAGCCAAGAAGACAACAACAAGAATGACAGAGCTCTCCTCCCCCACCCCCTCAGCCAACCCCAAGGGTGCTTTTTTTGTCATTTTGTTGGCTTGCTGGGGTGGGTCCCCCGCTACTACTGTTTTTGTGAGAGGTGTTTTCCTACCTGCTCCTTCTCTCTTCCCCCACCTTTCCCTCCTGCTTTTCTCTCTCTCCCCCACCTCTTTTTATTTTCTCTCTCTCTCTCCCTTCCCCTCACACACAGGTGCAGACGTCTGCTCCAGGGCCCTTCGGTGACAGATGACGGGTGGACAGCTACGGAAGTGTTCCTCTCACGCACCCGTGTGCCAATGCCAAACCCGCCATCTGCTAGATTCCTCTGATCTGCGCTGAAGCACTTCCCTGTCAGCAGGGTGGGGGCACCCCTTTCCCCCTCCCTCCCCAGCCTCTCTCTCTCTTCCCCAAAGGCTCCCGTGGCGGCCATTGAGTTTTCAAACGGCCTTCTGAGGAATGACAGAGAGACTGGTTTGCTTTTGTGGCCACCTGGCTCTAGCCGTAGCTGAAAGGGCCAGAAAGAAACTGGGTGAGGGAAAGGTCAAAGGTCAAATCAGGCTAGGCCGCAGGACTCAACAACTGATGATTCAAATATGGGTAAACTATTGTTCACCTCAAACCACCTCAAATACCTGTGAATACATCAAACCTTAAATTAAAACATCATTATTGTAAAATGTTGCTTACAGTAAACAAAATCTCTGTTACATGACAAAACAAGGCAACAAAACAATGACATAATCTAGGGCTTTAGAACACAACTGATTGACACTTTTGATAGCTGTCTTTTTATCAAACTACAATAATTAATTCAAGAAAAACAAGAAATAGACATGCGAACACATAAACACACAAGAACACAAATACACAAACACACAATCACATGTGCATAAATACATAAATATACACACACAACTACACAAGTACACCTATGTACAGGGGTGTTCTACCCAACAGCATGTTATTACATGGCTGTGCAACACCAATGCCAGACATTTCTCCACAAGGGGAAACCATTCAAGTTTAATGCACCACCTTTCAAACTCCTCGTAAATAATAAATGTTTTTCTCACTCAGCCTCTCACATGATACATGATTGATACTTGTTATTAAGAGACTCAGTAGAACAAGAGTAGCGCTCCGGCCTGCATTGGGTAGCATTTCAAAACCGCTATCTGCATCTGCTGAATCGACTCGAACCTCAGAGAGTTAAGCCGGCATATTAAAAAGAGGAAATGGAAGCCCATTGAGGACAATAACTATCTTGACTGCATGCCAGGACCCTCGGAATGCAACACTCAGGGGACTGTATGTGCAAATGCACTAAAAAGCACAAACACAGTGCAGCAGGGTTTCTGACACCGCTTGAGTCCTATGTATCAGCACAGGCTTTGGATCAAAAGGATTTTACATGAAAACAATGCTAACAATGCTTACAAAAACAATGCTTGAACGGCTAATCGTCAAAGTATAAATGACAGAAATACTTACAAGATTTACATTAAGTATAAAGTGAAGAAATACTGATGTGATTTTTATTCAGTATAAATGAAAGAAATACTAACAAGATTTTAAGGTCAACTTCTCAGCAGAGGGTGAGACGATACTCTGGATTTGAAGAAAAGAACTGTAATGGAGCCTGCCTGGAATAGCCTTTGAGGGGTTAAAAAAAAGTATCTGTTATTGAAATTTAAACGCAACCCCATCTGCGTGGGGCACACGAAAAGCCTTCAGCTCTGAATGAAAGTATTTCAATAAAATGTAGAAAAAGAAATATGTGTTTTAAGTTGCAAAGCAAATGTAACCATAGCCTCAAAGCAACAAGAGCAACAATACAGCCGTGCAGTGGACAGCTGTCCTTGTAGCACCCTGAGAGGCTGAAGAGATAGAGGGAAAAAGACAGAGGAAGAAAGAGAGAGAGAGAAAGAGAGAGAGAGGGGGGGGGGGGAGAAAAAGCGAGAGAGAAAGGCAGAGAAGATGAGTGACCTCTGAAGCAAGAGAGCAAATTGGGTTTGATATACGCTCCTGACATTCCCTAAACTAATAACCCAGGATGGCGAGCCCAGTAATTACTGTGATCCATGTGGCAGTGTCGTGGCGTGGAGCGACTGCAGGGGCCGGAATCCGCTCTGGTGGAGGAGCAGCCCGGCAGCCGCCAACCAGCCACCCGCCCACCCCCACCCCACTGATCACTTCCTGACATGAGGGCCATTGGAGAACAGTGGTCACTGCCAGCAATTTACTTCCCTTCGCTGGGCCCTGCGCCGGGTCACGGCCTTATCACAAGAAACCATTTCTCGGAGACGATGGATGGCGGCTCCGGGAGTGTCGTCTGCACGAAACGCATCACACACACACACACACACACACACACACACGCACATGCACACATGCACGAATACAAACGAAAACACATCTTGCATCCCCACAGAATTTTCTGCCTATTTTTTTTTCGCATTTTGCATTTGAATTCTCAATTTCTAATTTCTGTGTGAAGGGGAAATGAAGGGGGTGGGTCAAGGTCCTCTGTCCAAATTAGTCTAACATTTCCAGCTGGCCTAGACTCACAGTAGGCCACGTACAGAAGGCAGCAGAAGAATGTGTCCCCTTGCCTGCCGGAGCATCTCAGTCTCTTGAACTCTTCCGACCCCCCCGAGAGACAAACAGACCTGGTAGAACTCGCGTGTCCGTCCAGTGAACTATTTGAACTAGAGAGTCATTTGTGCGTTTGCAAGAATGAGGCCATTCTCTGGCGATTCCTCATTCCCCATCTGTTTGAGTTTCAGCGACCGACCCTCCTCCCACAAACTAACCCAGCTGTAATGATGCTGGTTTGGGAAGGAACAAAAGACTCCAGACAGATGTTTTTCTAGGTTTGATTTTCTTTTCTTGTTCAAATTATTCGACATGATGGGCAAAGCCTTTTTCTAATGCCACAGTAAACTTGTCAGCTTACTGCGAATGTCAGTTTGTCTCGCGAGTGAAAGAGGCATGTTGTGAATCTTCTGTTCGACATCTGTGTGTGCCATCATTACAAAAAGGCTAGCTGTTTCTTCCCTCATTGCCCCAAGGCTCGGTTAAAGCGGTAGGATTGTGGGGAGTAATTGTCGGAAGCTGTGTCACGAAAAAAAAAAAAAAAAAAATCAAACTTCGGTCTTCAATCTGAGAAATCACTGATGAGCAATAACACAATATTCACAATAAAACAAATTCAGCGGCTGATTGCGTTTAACACGGGACAACCCTGTGCTGAGGCAAGAACGGCTTGAATTTCACACTCGCTGATGCAAGATTGATGATAGGCACTGCTCTAATGGCAGGGCATTTTTTTTTTCAAACAGAGTTTTTCATTCACGCCTGATAGGAATCTGTGGTCTTCTCGAGGCAGTATGTGACTTTAACAAGCCGTAAAATTAATCTGATGAAATCCAGATGGGGGTGGGGGAGGGGGATGGGAGATGAGAGGAGCAGAGCAGCCACAACCCCACAGAAAGCCTCACACCAAATATGGACCGAAGCAAGGCAATATGAAACAGATTTCGTCCTAATCCCACCGGCATGTGAGGCGCACCAGCCTTCGTGGCATAAAAAAAA